>VMKM01001215.1:0-166728 GCA_008360985.2 Macquaria ambigua | reverse complement strand
CGGTTTGGAATTCTGGTTCAAGTCCGCCATGTTGTCTAACGGTTAACGTTACAGCCAGCCTCTGGAACAAGAAGGCAAAACTAAAACTGAATTTAAACTGTCTTTTCATTAATCGGAAAACACCAATAATCCAATTCAGGTACACTTAATTTACAAACGTACAATTAAGACATCCCATAAAACATTAAACTTAGCTAACTGTTCCTGCCCTCCTCCACCTTAGACTTTCCGTTAAGATACCTAGCTTAGTGTTAAGATTTAAGCTAACGACAGATAACGTTAGCATTAACGTTAGCTAATGGCGATTCACAAACTTACATTGATAGCTAACACTAATGTGAGCTACCACATACTGTGAAACGATAGTTTTCAACCCAGTTAAATAAATAAGAAAACTCACATTATTCCATACTCACCATGTTTCTCGAGGTTTTGAGGTATGAAGATTAACGTTAGAAGTTATTAGATTAGTTATCTCTCCGCTAGTAGCTATGTCTCTGTAACTTTTCTGAGGCGTTGTACTTGCTTAGGCGGGGAAAAGACCTGCTGAATCCGATTGGTCGAATGTCACATCAACTCATATCCTATTGGTTAAAAAATAACTCAAACAGGCTGTCAGACTTCTTTACTTTTAAAAATGATCAAATTTTAGGAATGATTGGAGATATTTTTAAATAATAAACCTTATTAAATAAACCTTTTTACTTTTCAGATATCAAATTCATAAATGTACATTTACAAAAACAAAGCCTTTGCTTATTATAATTAAAAATGATATGATACACCAGTTTCTACATGTTCATAGCTCAAATTCTCTGAAGTTACAGCCCTTCTCAGTAAATCCCAAATTCATTCCAGCATGGAAGGTCCTGCCTCATGATGATGTTATCATGTTATTACAGAAAAAGAGACACTTCAATTCAATTCTGCCTGTGGTTCTTACACATTTGATCAAACCTAACACAGCATTGTATTGCAAATGAAAGACATTTGTCATGCCAGAGCTTCTGTTTTATTGTTGACATTTACAGAATTGAATGTGTGAGTACAGCGTTTATACAGAAAGCCCACTTGTCCATACAGCAAACAGACATATAACACATCTCCTCACACTATGTACAGGTTAAGCCATGATAAAGCCTGGGCCACTAGCACACTTGGCATAACACTCAGTCACTCAAGGTTCAGAACAAGTTGATGGACTCTAGGTGTTCAGTAATGTGACAGATAACACATGTATTAGTGTCACTGGAATGGTGTATACCTGAAAGGGGGCAGCTGGAGGAAGAGATCTGGGCAAATTCAGGATTGTCTGAAGCGAATTTAAAGTCTGAATCTGAACATTTACATTTCAGACACAATAACCGTCTCTTCATTTATCAATAATTTATGCCCATGGTTGATATTGTTTTTTAAATTTTGGACTGTCTCTGTTTTGTTTGGTTTGCTGCTCAAATCAAGGTGATGTCTGTTGAGAGTGAAAATAAAATGATGATCACTAGTTTAGTGGTGGAACAGTGTCAGCAGCACCATGTTGGTCCTGAGATTAAGTGTTTCAAGTGGGGTTTGTCACAGCCATGGAACAATAACTGCAACGTTAGATGACCAGAGACCTACTTAGCAGCTAACAGAAAAAACAAGGTTATTAAAATTGAGTGTTAACTTTGTCTAGTGGGGTAAACAAAGTTCGTCTGACTGATGATTTCAGTGAAGTGCAGTGTCTGGATTTCATTAAATAATTGCAAGTTCTACTTTTCATGTAGAGATACTGCTTGCAGGTCTTCTTGCTATGTTGTCAAGTTAAATTACAACAAAAGCAAAAATCTTATTAGGTGCCAGAAGTCAGAAGAACTGGATCTCTGAAGTGACGTCCAACTTATTATAAATGCCTGGACCAATTAGAAACATACAGAATGTAAATGACTTAATCAATATGAAAGAAAACAGCAAAAGTGACCCAATGACACCATCAAGAACTGACATATTTGTGTCTCTGTGGAGCTGATTCTTTTCCTGCCTCACCAACATGGAATTAAAAGCTATAAAAAAACTTTTTTCCAATTTCTAATTCCGGCAATGTTATATGTTAATAACCTTAATACACAATACAGATGTTGCACTTCTCAATTTGGAAACATTTTTTTGGTAACGCAAAATACTGTTTGTTATCCATTTCCATGACAATATCTTTTGCAGCATACAAGCTGTTAATTTCAGGGATAATCAGACTACCAAAAATACAAACTCTGTGTAAATATTTGAATTGCTCATTTGAACAGTGTTTTCACTCACAATTGATTATTTTCTGAAGCCTCACCTATAAATCGGTCGGCGGTTACAGTTTATTAACGTTGCCACACATCTACAATAGTCCTGCATCCACATTCTAAACAGATGACACTGAATGAAAAAACACGTCTTGCAACGATGTTCATGAAATGCGATTCACGACAAGTTGTGAGCGGTCAATCCATATTCATCTTTGCTTTAATACGTTGGATCTGTCCTGACTGGCCTGTGTACTTAATACTGAGGATATACAACATTTTCTATTATCCCCTGCTAAATCCATTTTCTGCTTCATGAGAATATCTAGAAGCATTTTCAATCGACTCATGGGAGCTGTTAATCATTATTGATAGCAGCAAACCAATTATCTCTCTCTTCATCAATTCTGCAAGGTCTTAGGGAGTAACAAAATTAAAATGGTCGAATCTATAGTCATCTTTGGTTGTTAGACTATAGCAAAATCAAACACAGAGCACATTTTTCTGCGTTAGTGTTTTTTTTCGTGCAAGGGGATCAAATTGGCATAAAAAACATGTCTTATAACTCAATTTACATTTCACTGACAAAAATCAGCAACGTCTCACCCTTAGAGATGATTTTCCAGTCACCATACAGTGTCATGTAAACCAGTGACACCGCAGAACTCATTAGGGAGATGGAGATGACTGAAGAAGTGTGAACACTGCAAGAAATACTGAGACAAGGGTTAGTGTTTTATTCTTCAAGTTGATGTCTGATACAGAGCTGACACTGAGTCAGGGTAAAATCAAGTTGGGACAATGACAGAGCAATAGGTTGAAATGTGGTGGAGGTGGTGGGTGGGGGGGGTCAGGATGGAGTGGTTTAAGAGATTTTCGCAGTTGGAGTGCTTGTGTTTCATTGTGTGTGTGTGTCTACGTGTGTGCAGTTGAAAATGTGTGTGTCAGAGTTTGGTGCCCACTGCTTCCGAGAAAAGGATTTTGTGAGAAGCACGAGGCCGGGGGAGGTTATGGCCACGGGGAGAAGACAGAGCGCCAGGCTCCTCTGTTCTCTGCTCTCGGTTGTGTCAGTAGTCCAGCTGTTAGCCAGAGGTCAGTGGAGTGAGACACTACGCCAGGGAGCGCTGACGAGGCTTGATCCTAGGATAGAGCTGCAAAGAAAACAAACAGGAAGAGGAGAAATGTTTAACATGAATAATTTGACTTGCTCATGTTTGTTATTATGTACTTTGTCACCGACATCACTGGCACAGTTGTGTATCATGTATTTTTCTTTTCAATGCCTTATCTAAAACCTTTGTGCCCCATGACTCGAGCTGGACAATCAACCAGATTCATTGACTAATTTTATCAATCTTTTCCCAACCAAAATGTATTCATATTATTAATTGATTATTTGTCAGAATCCTAACAAATCTAACAGAAAATAGCAACAACAATCAATGACATCTAATCAGAGATCAGCCCACGGGTTAAGGTCAATAAGTCGAGTATCTTTAACAGGTCATGCTGTCATTTAGGGCTGCAACTAACGATTATTTTCATTATCAATTAATCTGCCTTTTCTCAGAGGTTACAAGGGTGAAACAGGCTTGAAACTTTCAACCAGAGAGGGAAACACTGCTTTTCAGCCTGCTGTTAAGTTCCTCTTTAAAAAGCTGGTACAAGCAAATGTTTAAAAAGAGACTCAAACAGCTAATCAATTATCAAAAATAATTCATTAGTTTTCTGTCCATCGACTAATTGATGAATCTACTTATCATTTCAGGTCTACAGCCATTAATCAGGATAAACAAATCAGAACACGAGAAAAGAAATGCCATGCACTGATGACCCGTCACAACTTAAGGTAAACCTACTGGTGAGCTGATGGAAACTGAACAAATCTGACAAATAACATATTTTGTTGTTACCCCCAGCAGGTTGCGAGGCACGTAGCCCTCGTTGTCCTCAAGTCGCGCCCACCACCACTCTGTTTCACTGTCGTCCTGTCGTCGCAGAATAGTGATGGCGTCCCCCTCGCTGAACGCCAGCTCGTCCTGGTTCTGAGCTTTGTAATCCCACAGAGCGTACACCGTCCCCTTGTTCATTACACCCAACTTCTCCTGAACGCCTGCATGAGAGAGTCCACAACTGTCAATATTACAAAAGTATTGGATCAAATCAATATCTTTATAGATAAAGTCATCTCAAATTGTTTAAACCAAATGCCGTACAAGACATTTTCCAACTTACACCAAGTTGCCTTACAGTACCAATACTACCAAAGTAGTATCAATGACGTTTGGACTGACAGAGTTGGAGGGATAATGACAATATTTTTGTTTTGAAGTGAACTAGTCCTTTTAGAGTTACATTTGTGCACGCTGGACTGATTGGTTCTCACCGTATAGAAACTGGGAGCACTGGATGTAGCCCTCTTCCATTTCCTCACATTTATCTGCAGCAGTCTCCACATCACTAATAGTGCTGGCAAAGATGGCGGCCCCCGACTCAACCAACAACTTGCAGAGATGGACACTGTTGCAGGAGGCGGCACAGTGAAGTGGAGTCCTGTTCCAGCAAACACAAACAGGAAAACAAACACAATGTATAAATGTAAACGGATACAGCAGATCATGTCAAATCAAACTCTCCTGTGTCGGAGAGCTTGGACTCACCATCCATCACTATCTGCAGCGTTGACGTTCACACCAAAATCCAGCAGGAACTTGACTATGTGGTGATGTCCCGCGCACACTGCATTGTGCAGGGGTGTGATGCCCTCATCATTGGGGGTGCTGGGATTCTCCACCTGGAAAAAACAAAGACCCAGATGAAAAGATGAGTGCTTATCGTACATGCAAATATAAAAGAAATAAGTAAAGTATACTCACACAGTCACGACATACCTCATAGATGATCCTCTGGACGAGGTCAAACTCTCCCTCCAATGAGGCATCCAGCAGGAGGGCCAGAGGGTTGAACTTCACCCTGAAGCCGTGGCCAGTGCGCTCAGAGTTCGGCTTCTTCAGGTTTGTGCGCTTCTCCTTGAGAGGAAGCATGAGTTACAACTTTGTTTATTGAAAATGTAACTCTATAAATGCAATAATAAGTGTGTTTGTGTATGTGTCTCTTACCAGGGGCTGTGAGACCGCCGTGCCGCTCTCTTCTGGAGTGGTGACCTCCGGCACAGGGCTGGGCAGCGACGCCTCAGAGCTTCCCACGTTGTTGTTGTTGTCGTCCTCGTCGTCCTCTGGCCCCTCTGCTTCAGCATGATCCCCCAGCCCTTCTGGTGGCGAGGGCAGTGGCTCGTTGTCATTAGCGTCAGTAGATGGAGGTGGAGCCTCAGAGCCCGGCTCCTCTGCCCCTTGTGGCGGTGGCGGCGTCTCAGAGGGGAGGTTGCCATTGTCTGTATCAGCCACAGAGTCGCCTCCCAGATATCCAGGAGGATTAGCTGGCTGATAAAACGGTGTTCCACTACCTGCACCGTTGCCACCTCCTGATCCACTGACTCCATTTCCCTCTATGCCTCCTGCTAGAGTGTTGAATCTCTGGTAGAGCAGTTTCTGGATGTTGGGTCCGCTGGGGCCCTCTGGTTCTGTGATGGAGCTGCGCTTCTTGAGCGGTCTCGGAGCGTTGGCCAGCTTTTTGCGGAGCACCTCAAGATCGGCGTCACTTTGGTAGCGCAGCGGGGAGTGCACCATGGGTGTTAGCTTAGTAGGACTGAGTGGTCGTGGGATGTTCTCCACACTGGGAGGAGGCGCTGAGGGCTCCGGGTGCTGGAAGAACTCGTGATCATCAAATTCTCCATCAAAAGTGTCCTCACCACTGGGTTGGCCTTGGAGCAATGGGAAGGCCCCTCCCGCCTGGACGAAAGGCAGGGGCGAGGGGGGTGTCGAGCTGGGGTGGAGAACAGGCTTCCCATATACTAGAGACAAACAGACAGTGTGGAGTTATATTGGAGAGCACTGACATCATTATTTTCATTATTAATCCACCTGTCAATTTTTTATTTCAATTAATCGATTAGCCAGATAGTCGGCAATCTAAAATGTCAAAGTTAAAGTTGCCCATCACTATTTCCCAGAGCCTGAGGGGACATAAACACACATATATTTGTTTATTTACTTATCATTTTCTTCTTTATTGTACTGTGTTGCTGACCATTTTCTGTTCTTTGTGTAACTACGTCCATGTACCTCCTTGAAGGGTCATCGTAGAATAAAGAAAAAGTCTAAAAGAGTCATTAACTTATGCATCAGCACTAATTGACATAATTTGAGATGTATGATAAATGTTGAAAATAATATCTGCTGTACCTTTTATAAAAGTGTAATGGGCCAAATTACCATTTTATTCATTTTTATATAAGATGACAAAACTGGATCTATTAAGTGGCAGCAATACTGAAAGAGCCACTTCATCACAATACAGAAAATAAAGCATGATTCAGATGAATCAAGATTTAACTATCAAACTTCCCAATCATGAAAACACATTTTCTCTAATGGAATTTTACAGTAAGGCCTCACATACTGGACCATCTCTTCAGCTCTTACCTGCTTTGAGAGCAGGCTTGAGTGGCTGGCTCTTTGGCGCTGCCTGCTGGAGGTACATGTGATAGATGGAGCTGGAGTTCATGGTAGGTGGGCCCTTTCGGGGCGACTGAGGCCGTGATCCTCTGTCTGGGATGAAGGGGCGCACTGCCACAGCAGGAGGGGGATCCAGTCGCTCGCTCAGCCCAGGAGGGAAAAGCGCCGCATTAGGCTGGAAGGTGGGGCTTGGCGGCACTGAGATTCGCTGCTGGATCTGCTGAGAGGATGAGCCCGTGGAGGGGGGGACGCGGGGCCAAGCAGGAGCTGGTGGGTTTGAGAGCGGGCGAGGAGGAGGCGCATCCTTGCGGCGCTCCAAGGAGCTGGCAGAGTTTGCGGAGGTGAGGTGGGAGCCATAGGGGGGCGGCTGTGGCTTGGATATGGCAGGGGAGGACACGACCATTTTGGAGTCTAGCACCTGTGAACAAGCATGAAATAACACCAAACATCCACCATTAAAAACAGTATTTCGTACAGAGAAAAAGACCTAAATCTTAAATTCTTGCCCTAAGGTCATATTCAAACAAGACGCTAAGAGAGTTAGCACAATCTCAAACATAAAACATTTTTCTTACGGATGTGACATTACATCAGGAGGTTAATAGCTACAAAAACAATAAACATCTTTGTACAGATTAAAGGGGATTGGAAGATCTACCTTTTCTGCACTTGGAGCGACGGGGGAGCCTGAGGAAGGGCTCTTGCCCTGGGTATCAGTTCCTGAGTCTCGTCTCTCAGGAGGCTTTAGAGATGTGCTGGTCTTGCCAACAGTAGGCCAACCAGTATCATTAGCTAGGGCACAAACAGGACCCAGTAAGTGTGTTGCAAAAGAGAAAAAAGACCATACCCAGTGACTGAGGTGGTATGAGAAGGATAAGCCTCTTTTACAACTCAGGGTAGTGACGGAGCATGTCCACCAGAGCTAGGTCAAAATGGAACCATTTTCTTTTTTTCTTCATTTGAAATGTGTCACTTTGTGTGATTAACCACATAACGTGGAAAATCAGTGATGGTATTTCTAGAACATTTGTAACATTGTAACATTTTATACATATAGAACACGTATATCTGTACCATTTCGACCTAGGATTGGTATTAAATGGAGGGTTCAGGATTTTGAGAAGCCTATCCTATTAACCAGACACCATTAAGAGACATTCAAGCAAACTCCTTGCTGCCTTTTTGTTAATGTGAATTCAGCGTCTTTCACAAAGATAATGGAAGAATCAAACCAGTTCTCTAAAAATCACAAATTCCTATAAAAAGGTCTATTACATATATGACCACAACTGCCCCAGGTCATGGAAGAAAAGGCAATGGTTTCATGTATCATTTACTTAAAACACTGATAATAAATACAAATTGACCTGGGGATAATACATTTCCCATAGACTGCTCTTGCAATGGACAGAAATCCTGACCTTTGGGGCTATTTAACTATTTATGGTCTGTTGTTCATCTTTCTCAACATTTCCATTCTCTGTTGAAGGTCCATGTGGCCACACACACATCTGGCACATCACAACATTTCTTTATTTCTTGCACAAAGGATTTGCAAGTTGTCCTACTTTCTTCTTAAAGTAAAATTGATCAAAAAAGACCGTAGACTAAATGTTTCCAGAGGGGCTGCTGATCAATAGGACAAAAATCCTGAGCCTTCACTTCCCAGCAATGATGGCAATGAATGTATCTGCATTAGTATTTTGTACTGTATTTAGTCATGTAGTGTTTTAATTTAGTTACATTTGGCAAATAGTAACTAAATTGTGATTTAGTAGAAGATCCCTGTATGCACAGTTTGTCTCCAGGACTAAACAGATTTTACTACTTTAAAAAAACAATGTATGTGCAAAATAAAACATGCACGTTTAGACAGCAAGGATAGGGTGAAAAGAAAGAGGGTGGAAAAAGGAAGACACAACAAAACAACAGCAATAGTTGTGGAACAATTTGACAGGAATTTGTTTGTATAATATGAAAATAAATAAAGCTGCAGAGTGGAGACTGACTTGTTACAGACCTAAAAAGTCTGGCACTTCAGATTTCCAATATGCTACTTAATACCCATGTTAACTTTAAATAGTCAAACTGTACAAACATACAGTAGGTCTATACTAGTTTGGTTCATTGGAAATCTGTTTAAAAAGCAGCTTCCAATCTTTTCTCTAGAACTTCTTTAAATGTAGCAGCGCCAGAGATTAATACAGCAATAAGAAGAAGACAGGTCGACCAACACTAAGTCTAAAAGGAAACAGCTTGATCTGGGTCTCCACAGATTATCAGGAGTGACAGTTGCTAAGTGACTCCAGTGACATTTTAATGTGTACAAGTTAATTTCTTTGTGCATGTTAAGTGTTCGACAGCTAAAAGTGATTCTCACAGCTTGGTTATTATGAGACTGTGGTGTGAAGGTTAAGGTTAGGCGGTCTGGGAATGTTATGGAATTAGAACAAAGCCCAAATATTTTGGACTGCTTTGCATGTGTGAATTTATGAGGCACTCAACTCATTGAACCTTCTCAGAAATGTACACACACACACACACACAGGATCAGCAGTGCTTTGTCAGTGACACTTCCTTCATTTGAGGCATGATGTCAACTACGATTAAAGAGTGTAAAATTTCTGCAGATGGCAGCAAAGTGTTTCAAGATGGCACCCCACTACTTTGACGTCATTAGCCAATCCGCAGAGGAAACACTCCAAATGAAATGTCAACATGTTCTCTCTCCAGTTCAGAAAAAACTGCCTCAATGCTGCACTGGCAGGAGAGCTTAGTGATGCCAAACAAGGATGCTTCCATCAGTCAGCAATTGTTCAAGTTAACCAGGCGCAGATGCGTCATCTCCTCCTCAGATTCCCCAGCTGTGCATCTGATCTTTAATTTGTCTGGTGGAGAAAATCAGCCCCATTACTTTTAAAGAGAATCTGTTTTGTTGAGTATAATAACATCACTTGGTGACTAGAGTGAAGGAGGCTCAAGGCGTGATTGGGCAGAACACAATGTCGGTCATTTTAAATTCCAGGCCAATTAAACTGACTGAAATTTAAAAGATAAGGATGTTGTGTGGAGTAAAAACTCCAGTGCATGCTGAGGATCCTGTGCTACAATCGAGAGAGAAGGTTCAGGAAGTGCCATCCCTCTGCTTATGCAGCACTGTGCACTCACGGGACGTGCCGTCAGAGCCAGTGGAGGCTCCGGTGCCCGGGTATGATTCTGGAAGGGATGGGGGTACCGGGTCCACAACGATGTCTAAATCAGACACCTTCCAAGGGCCTGGAGGCTTTCGCACACCGTCTGCCCCAGGAAGAGTTGTCCCCACCCCCACACCCAGTGAAACAGAGGCATTACAAAGACAGGACAGCATAGACACATGAGAGAGGAGGAGAGAAAAGGAAGGGAATCACAGTACACACAGCACAGGAAGAGAGGGAGATTAGAGAGGAAGGAAAAATCACAGAAATTAAGTCCAGGTGAAGAATTAACTGACAAGTCAAGTAGGAAGGAAACAGAGAAACAGCTGGGGTACAGGAGGGAATTTCAGTCAGAAGCTTTTCATGCAAGATGTGTTAAATGTGTAGCGGTGTAAGACTTCTGCCTCTGGGAGTACATGTATCCAAGCTACTCTGTAACTGAATCCAGCAACTATCTTCTCTTCTGATTTTTTTTCTACTTATCTAACTGTCCATGTTCCTGCTTTCTTAATAAGGAAAAAAAAAGACAAGAAATTCACTCAAATTTTCTATTAAAACTAATCCTAAAGATAGTGTATCACCTGGTATGCACTACTACAGTTGTGCTTCACTTTTTGTGTTTTACAGTGAAAAGAAACGCACTGCAAATGTCATTTAATGGGTTTCAACCAACCTGACTTGGTGCGGCCATGATTGGCTTGGTTATTAACGCCCAGAGTCTGAGGCTTCAGTGGATCAGGTGGTATGGTGTAGCCTCCTTCCTGTCGGCCTGGTACAGGGACTTGGATGTACGGCCCAACAGCAGCAACACGGCCCAGAGTACCAGGAGCTGGCTGGGGAGAGGGAGGCCCGTTGGCTCTGTTCAGCTATAACAGGAGAAAGTCAGAAAAGTATCAAATGTTAGAAGAGTTGACAGGGAAAACAATCAACATGTACGGATTTCACTTTATATTGAACATCTGGGGTGTCTGGACTGACTTGTCACTGCGACAGGGGACTTTTGTCAGAAGCATTTCAACAGCAAGAGTCTTAATGAGGAGGTGTGTTAAGCGCTCTTAGTCTTACAGGGAGGTTCTCTTTTTGACGTGCCTCAGCTTTTTTCTTGTAGAGGCGTTCTCGCAGCTCGCTGATGCGCTTGTCCATGAGCGTCACTTCCATGTTGCGTTTGTTAAGAAGCTCCTTCTGTTGCTGCAGCTTGCTGTTTTGATCCTGGTTCAACTTGTTCCGGATCTGTGGATGATAAATGCGGACGCAAACACACGTACAGATTCAGTAGAACAATAGATACTGCCACCTATAAAAGCATCACTAGATGTTGCACTTATTTCCCCTCAGCAGTACCTGAAGCTCCTGGTAGAGTTTACGGAGCTCTAGGGCTGCAGCGCCGGTTACTTGGCCACCCAGGGCGGTCTGTACGCCGTTGAGCTTTCCCCTCCGCAGGTCCTCCAGCTGCAGGCTGAGCTGCTCCACCCTCAGCACTGCAGACTGTAGCTCGGCCTGCTTCTCTTGGAACAGGCCGCTAACTTGCTCAATCTCTGCCGCTGGGTGTGAGAAATGAAGAAATCACATCAGATCATTCATAATCTTCTGCATTTTTCCTACTGTAACTCTTGATGTGAATATATATATATATATATGTACACACACACACACACACACATACACACATATTTTGGCATGTAGTTAGTATAATGAAATGATGTACATATTGAAAGTATACATACACAGGTTGCCATTGATGACCTTGCTGTAGTCCACCTGGCCTCTCATCGCCCGAATCTTCTTGAGCTTTGCCTCCTGGCTATCCACGCGCTCCTTCAGCCTCTGCAGCTTCTCGCTCTCCGAAACGGTCTGCGTCTGACGCCGCTCCTGCTGCTTCAGGTAACGCAAACGTTGCTCCTTTAGAGAACGAGACAGACATTGACATTTTATAGGCAAACAGGTAAACACAAGGCACAAAATGATGTCAAACTGCATCCAACAGTGCAGTCTAAATACTACCTGCTTTTGCAAGTTTGGAAAGAAAGTACTAAAGATGAAATGTTATTTTATCTGCAAAAATAACAACACATGCATGAATATAAAACCAGCAAGGCACCACCCCAAGGCTTACAAGATATCTCTGTGGCAGACTGACCCTAAAAGAAGGCTAAATCTTTCTACTGTATGCACTAAATGAAATGCTGTGCTGTGTCAAGACTGTCTGAAGGCTGAAGAAAGGGTCAGATGACTTCATCTCTCTACCCAACTGAGAAGTGCTCCAGTTAAGGTCCTAAAATAGGATATGACAGGCCCAGGTTTCCAAATGACTGCAGGGCTTCAAGCGAGCCTACTTTTCAGACGCCACAACAAAGGCAATAAATAGTCTTTCTATCTGCGGGTCTACAGTGGGCTTCATCCTGCATGACTGATCAGCACACCACAAGCACGGTGGTCAGACTTAGTTAGTGTGCTGAAAAGCCACAGAGACTGACAAGGCAGACTGGTTGTGTGGAGGTTTGCCGCTGAACTCTTATTCCTTCCATTACAAGACGAAATCTACTTTTAATAAGCACTGTAGAGCTGTAATTGGCCTGAGAAAGGCTAGGTAGTATCCTTAGTGTTCAAAATCATGAATAATTTACTGCAGTGTCTGTGCACATGTTCCTATTAAGACTGAACTACGAATTCTGACAGAGTGGACAGTACTAGCACTGTGACTCACACTGCCTCCCATCTCTTTGTTACAAAAGTATTTCAAGTCATGATGGGACTCTTGATGAAAATAGTGCAACTGTAGTCAATTATCTCTCTAACAGAAAGGCTGTGTCCTGAACTTACGTGGCCTGTTGAGGCCTTGAACTAATGCCCAGTCTGTGTCTGTGGGATCAGACCTCATGACACAATACCAGACCCACCAGCGCCTTTCAGATCGCCTATGTATATGTCATGCATGAAAGACAACGAGCTATGATTGGTCGGGCTTCAGCGTACAGTCTGCCATGTCTCTCAGCTAAGTTACTGCAAGAATTTTTGAATCTATGATTGCCTCACCTGGCCCAGTAACCATGTCAAAAGGCATAAATATTGTGGAGTCTGATCCCAGCACAAGAACATAACATTTAGGTTTAAGGAATGGCTAATTTACGGACATAAAGTGCTTCAGATTTAACAATTTCAACTGGAAAAGAAGGAAGATATTGCAGATTGTGGTATAGGACCTGGGACCTGCGTGCTATTTTGTTAGTAAGAAGCACATTTTGAATGAAAGACTTATATTTAGGGGAATGATTCACAGTAAGATAAAACAATGAAGACAGGACGTTACCTTTGCAACAAGCATCTGCTGCTGAGCCTCGATTTGCTGCTGCTGTCGTGTGGCCATCTCCTGCAGCTCTGACAGCGTGAGCTCCACACGCTGATTTCCCACCTACACACACACACACACACACGCGAAAACTGGTCAGCACACTAAAGTCTGAGCAGAGCGGTCTTGATGTAGACACCCAATGAAATGTTACAAGAGCCACTGACGTAGACCGAGACTGATGATACATAAGGATTTCGAAACATTTCAAACAGTAAAGGTGTGCTTGTTGGTGGTGGGCCACTCTCTTTTGAACACCACCAGACGCTTTAATTCATGAGAAGAAAAACACATTAAATAAAAATGATGTGCGATAAACCCAAAACTTTTAGGCTACATCTTCATCATACTAAAAGTTGTCGATTCAAACCAGGGTATGACCCAAAATTTATTTTTTTGCCCTTTGGGAGCTGCTATGAGTACGATGACTTACAAGGATACATGACTCCAGCCAAAACATTTAGTAGCTCTGAGTAAAAGCTAAATTCTTATCACTAAAACACCTAAATGGTAGTTTGGAGAACTCAACTGTGAGAGCCCATGCATTGTTATGTATTTTTGTGCATCTTTATATCATGTATGCTGCCAATACTGTTTGATATCATAGCACAATAGACAATTGCGCCAGTCAGAAAGTGCAGAAAACAACATCCGGCATAAAAAGTTACATAAGCTAAAAATGTTACATAACAATAAAAACACAAAAACAAAGAAACAAGTACAAAGAAACAAGTTACGCAAAAAGCCATTTGCAGAAATGAGTTTTAAAAAGATGTCTGACTTCAGCAGCCAGAGGGTCAAACAGCAGGAGACTTAACAGCAGTGAGAGTCGGGCGCTCCTTCCTCCACAACAGGACTCCAAGTATCATTATGATGGGACATTAATGGTGACGAGACTCAGTTAGTGAGCAGGAACAAGGCTCTGAGGGCAATGTGTCATTTAGTGTTAAAAAACTATACTTTTTTTGTCATATTATTATTATTATTATTATTATTATTATTAGTAGTATTAGTAGTAGTAGTAGTAGTAGTAGTAGTAGTAATAGTAATAGTAGTAGTAGCTGCTTCACTGATCTACTTCATGGTTTGTTATAAGTCCGATTCATATAAAATAACTGGGGCCTCAACTAATGATTATTTTCATTAGCGATTAACCAGCAGATTCATTTTCAAATCAATTGATTGTTCGGTCTAAAAATGCCAGAAAAAAGTAAAAACAAAAATGTCCATCGCAGTTTTCTAAAGCGACCAACAGTCCGAAACTTAGAGTACTCCACCGAATTAGAGGACTTTCAAGTACAAGTAACAGCAAATGAAAAAAATCAGTGTTGTTTGAGAGCTCACAGAATAAAGGAAGACTGGCTATCACATTCAATTCTGTTTTCCCCCCGAGACTATCTTTCTACAGACTTGTGAATTTCCTCAAAGCAGTTGCTACAGTCAACACACCGGCAGACTGGCACACAGCATACTGAGGGAGCAGTGAATACAGTCCTCCGAACTACAAGCGCTACTGAAGTGCTCCAAGTGCTCCGAGACTTTGCCTTTAGGAAGTGCGTTCAAAGAGGGAGGAGAGAGGAGACGATGCAAGAAATGTTATAGTGTTTTTTTTTTCTTTTCAGTAACAGACTGAGAAATGTAGGATACTGGCTCGGAGAGCACTCTTTTAAACGTGAAGAGATTAGTTAAGAGGCATAGAAAGGATGACAACATGAAAAACAGAAATACCGTAGATTAGTTTAAGTGTATTTTACGTTAAGTGTATGCTTTACAGTGTTCTTGATATGATCCTAAACGTGTGTAAAAAGCTGGAGATATTAGATAAAGTCCATGTGAAATAAACATGATATAAAAAGACAAAAATATTGTATGCACTGCTTTTACTTGATTCAAAGAGGCAGACATTTTTGTGACTCATCTTGCCTGAATAAAACATGCTTCTTTTCGGGAATAATTTGACTTTTATGGTCCTGTGAAGGGAGGCAACAGTAGCATACATGTCATCTCATCTCTGAGGACACTCAAGCACGGACACTGCATTTGCAGCTTTGCCTGCACATGTGGCTCAGACAGTGTTGTCCCACCTGCGCATTTGTTAAGGCGTTTATAATATTAAAATGTGTGGGAAGACTCAGAGCGGGGGAGAGCGACGGACAGACGAGGTGACTCAACCGAGGTTGAGATGGGGAAAGCGGGGGAAGCCACTGGCACACATACAGCCACGCTCAAATGCACTCAGGCAACACTGCATCAGTGACAATTCACCCGAGGGAGAAACAGACACACACACCCTCAGACAGTGATGAAGAGGGAGCTGGAGAAACACCCGACTGAGCAGACCAGGAAGGAGGAGATGAGGGACGTGTCCTACTGGGAGACTGCATTACTCCCTCCAACAACTGTACAGATTAGTACATATGTGAAATGGAGAGTGATCCATGATTTTGGCTAAAATTATTAAAGTGATCATCAGGATGTATCAGAATAAAATAACTTAGTTATTCATGACAATTACTCGTGAAATAATGTTCTGAGGAGCAAACATTTTGTAAGAACTGAAACGATTATTTGATTAATTGATGTACAGAAATTTTTCAGCAACTACTTTGATTATAGAATAATCTTGTCAATCATTTCTCAGATAGTAAACTGAATGTCTTTGGAGTTCATCTTGGGTTTAAGGAAATTGTGATCAGCTTTTTTCACCATTATCTGACATTTTATAGACCAAAAGATTAACCAATTTATCAAGAAAATAAACTGCAGATTAACAGATAATGCAATTATTTGTCAGTTGCAGCCCTAGTGCTTATTGACGTGGGCAAATATAGGGCTGCAACTATTGACTATTTTCATTATTGATTAATATGTCAATTATTTTCTCATTACATTGCAATTTTTCTGGGCCCATGTCAATGTCTCCCAGTGGCTTGTTTTGTTCGACCAAAAGTCCAAAGCCCAAAGATATTCAATTAACTATCATAAATGGCAAAGGAAGGCAGCAAATCCTCACATGTGAGAAACTGGAACCAGAGAAAGTTTGGCACTTTTGCTTGAGAAATCACTGAAATGAGAAATCGATTATCAAAACAGTTGCCGATTCATTTTTTTGTTGATTGACTAATCAAATTTAAGCTCTTGGCAAATGAAATGAGATGTTTCAAGACTGCCAATAAGCTGTCATCCCCAATTATGGAAGCTAAAATTGTGATTAAAAAAAAAGATAATGTTGAAAATGCGTGTGATCATTGTAGCATTCCCTTGAGGCACCTCTGCTCTTTACGAGGGAAGTGTCCCTCTCAGAGGATCATCAGCTCTGCTTGGTGGAGAGAAAGCCCCTGGGGTTTGGGCAGCAGCCCGTACAAAAGCCAAAGCAATGATCCTCTTAGGGGCCGTTATATCATCCAGCAGGCTGACTGATATAATCCTCTAAATCAGATATTAGGATGGAAATTCGGACACAAATGAGCCTCTGCAGTTGGGAGGTTAAGCGGGGCCAACCATGCAGCACGTTTTCCTGTTTGAGTGAACGAATGGTGACGATAAAATAGATGTTTCTACTTGTCGTGCTACAGTGGGGGGTTTTATAGGTTAGCAGCACGATACGGGCGGTGCTTAAACAGAGACTGTCGCTTGGAGAGTCAATCGATAGTCAATTTCCGTATCCTTAAAAATATATATTACCTTGTGATACTTCCTGAACACAAACGGAGGCAAAAGTTGAGGATTTTCAGGATGATAAAAGGAATGGCTTCTGGCTGCTCTTGTGCTACAATCTTTTTTGAAATTCTTCCTTCCACCCTTAAGGTTGAATTAGTTACGATTCCTCGACCGCAACGCTTTCCTATTGTGAAATCTGGGACAAATGGTCGGAGAGAGAAAAGGATGCCACGCCAGAGGCTGCTCTTAACAGAGTCATTCACATCTCCTAGCACACACTTCCTGAAGCTATAGAGCTCAACATGCACAACAATGGGTTCACCTGACAGGGAAATACTGGCACTGGAACACCAGGGCCTATGATGTTACTCTCAAACTCCGGCTTAATGTCAGAATCACTATGTATCCACAGATATTGATACCTTACCTCATACCAGAGACTGGAGTTAAGTCATTATTGCACAATAATGTACAAAGAGTTCAAAGAAGAATTGACCACCCTGAATGCATTTTTGTTGGTATAAGATCTAAAGTATTTTTTCAACTTAGCAATGTGTGTCCAGGGTGACGTACGTAGTGCTCTGGTGACAGGACAACCCATTGCTGTGAGTTTTGACAGTCTGGCCTTTTGCCATCACAACTGGACCCATGAAAGAGAGACAGCTAACTAGCTAGTTAGACCACCCCACCCCCTTTCTATAATGAGGGATGAATACAACACAGTGTGCAGGAGTTTGACAATGGCACTCAGCAGCCGTAAAAATAACATGAACAAAAAGTAATGTCTCGTAGGAATCGAAAGTTAGTTAGAAAGTTAGTTAGCCTAGCTTGCTAGCTTCCATCTTCCGCATGAAACACAAACTTAAGAGCATGATGGGTGTTGTGTTTTTGTTTCTCTCTTTAAATATACGTGTATAACTGCACTCTATGTAGGTTTTTATTTTACATATAATTCAGGGATTTCATAATGGCCTATGGACCTGGTTTGTTCTGTTCTTTATTTTGATTAGAAAAATAATAAGTATATATTATTATATACAGTATATATTACTTTTATTATAACCCTAATCTATCCGTGAAAGAAGGCACCAAATTCCAGTAAGTTTCTGCAAGTACATTTCTATTTTAGCATCATTTAGATAATGCTAACTAAGTCTCACCCCATTCTCGCTGTGCTTCTCTCCAGTGTTTCCACTTCTGCGACTCGTCTGATCCTGAGACTGCTGACTCCCTGCAAAAAGAAACAGTCACCATCACAAACACAGGCAGGGCAGAGACACACAAGCGTGCACGGACGAGCGCGCACACACACACACACGCGCACACAAGTACAGATTCAGAGGCTACAACCATTGTCAGGAATAGTTTGAAAAGTCCCTGACATGATTGCACATGACAGAGGGATTTAAGAACTGGGACAAGCACTGCTGACTAAAGCCACCTAACTCAAACGTTTTTATAAGAAAGCCTTGAGAGTGAATGATTTAAAACTTCACAGGAAAAGATAGAAAACTGGCCACTTCTGCTGCACTTCTAAAAATCACAGTATATCTTGACAGTACCTTCGCTGCAAAAATACACTTTCTTAGTTCCAATTTTATATCAAACATGAATCAGATCAGGATCACATCACAATGAGCCTGTTAACTTCATGTGTACTTCCTTTATATGTCTAGACGTGTATACTGACTTCACTTAAATTCCAACATTGGAATGAATGTGAGTCTCTGATCTTGTGCAGAGCTGGTTTCAGTGATTGATTTTAAGCTTGGGTGCATTTTACACCTGGCTTTTTACTTGACTATACTCCATCCAAACACAAATGCAAAGAGATTCATGTTAATGCAGTGTGTGTGTGTGTGTGTGTGTGTGTGTGTGTGTATAAATGGAGCAATGATTTATTCCTTTGATATGCCACATCAAGCATCAATTAAACTTTGGTTTTTCATCCTACACAGCCTTTTAAACTCTTAATACAAGAGGATACTAAATAAAAACGGTGTTTACAGAGTTTAACCCAACTTAAGAAAGTTGATACCAAACAGCTGCTTAGATGTGTCCATCAGCAGCATCTTTAGTGTGTGAGGTACATAAGTAAAGGTAAAATAGACTGTTTAACAAAAGCAAGGAAGCAAACATATTTAAACCAGAAAGACTAAAAGATACCAGAATGAGAAAGGGAGGGAGAGAAACATCGACTGACACCAGCATCCATAGCTGAGCAGCCAGCCAGAACAGGTGTCAGGAATTCCTTCGACTCCACCCTCCAGGCTCCTTCAGGCAGAGACAGACAGAGCAGACCGTGACAACATGCACCTTGATCACTGCTCTCAGTTGGTGAATCTTCGTGCCGGAGGAAGAACTTGACTTCTTGTTTCCGAGGTCCCCATTTCTGCAGATGTTCATACATCATGTGTTCGAAGGGGATCGCTCGCTCTGCAGAGACAGAAAAGAGGGAAAGACGGATTAGTTGAACGTATTTGTCTCATGGCAACAACTGATCTAATTCAGTGCCAGTTAAAAGCACAGTTGTTTAAAGTAAAAAAATATATATTTTGGGAAATATGCTTATTCACTTTCTTGCCAAGACTTAGATGAGATATCTGTACTTTCAATATAAGGCTACAGTTACAGTTGGCTTAGCACAAAGACTGGAAATAGGGGAAAACGGCTCTAGCCTGGCTCTGTCCAAAGGTAACAAAATCCACTTACCAGCACCTCTAAAACTCACTGATTGACTAATAAAATATCTTGTTTGTTTGATCTGTACAAATATCGTGTAAGTGTAAAAACTAGGGAGTTATGTGCCAGACTATTTCTTGGCCGGGCTAGCCGTTTCCCCCCTGTTCCCACTCTTTGTGCTGTAGACAGATACAGTAAGTACTGAATTGAGTAATAAGCTTATTTCCAAAATGTCGAACGATTCCTTTGGATATAAAAATTTAAAATGTAAACATTTCAAAGTTCAAATTTTAAAAGGAGTTGGAAGTTTGTGCGTTTGGTGTTAATGTTCTAACAACTACAATAATTAAAAAACTAACTAATAAAGTAAAGAACATCGGAGAACAACAGATAAACTTATGATCTGAGCCACTTTATGCTGTCATGGAGGTTTTCAGAATTAAACCAAGCGATGATATCCCTAGGAAAACGGGGACCGCTGAAATTGATGGGCAACTATGTGTGCGCTAAAAGACTTGTTGCATTTCAAGAGGACGGCACTCTGTGGGCAAAGAGAGACAGAGACACAAAGAGACAGAGACAAAGACAGATGGGTTTTAGGAGGTTTCGGGGGCAGACAGCTGCATTGTCAGGCACCAGCCAAACACGATTGCATAACGTGGGTTAATAAAGCCCTTGGCTGGGATGTTGTTTTCAACAGGGGAGTGGCCCCTCAGCAAAAAAATGCTGATAACACCGGGTATGTCAGCACGACTGTGGCGATGGGAGCATCGGTTGGACAGAGTGGAATCTGCTGTGACAGTGCTGTAGACTGTAGCAGCACGTTACCCTTTTCTGACCCATACATTTGTACTTAAGGGAATTATTCTAGTCTGATAATAGCTGATGGGAGTGGGAAAATGTATTTTTGTTAATACATAATACCCTTCTGTTCTTTGAGCGTGTGAAACTTTCGCCTTATCTATGGCTTCTCCATGACTTTCCTCCACTCAGACAATAATGCGTGGCCCTGCTCGGCACCTGAACGTTCTTTAATGAAGTGCTTGTTTAAAGACTGCTACTTCCTAAAATTAAATTCTTGTGCATGTGAGTGAAGTGTCAAGCTCAGTGATAATGGAGCTTCACCTTCATGCATTACCGGTGACGCCCGCTGTTCTTCCTCTTCAACACGGCAGAGCACAGAGCGCTGCTTCACACAAGAAAAGAAGCAAGATCTCTAACACTGCAACAAGCAGAACAATTTCAACCAGCTCTTACCGTTGCCTCTCCAGACCTCAGCCAGGTGGCAGCCGCTCTCTCCGGGCTCTTTGCAGAACTCGACGACATCCCGGCATGTCGTCTCAGGGGTGATGGGCACCTCAGTCGCAGCCTGTTCCCCATCGCTGAGGTACACCGTCAAGATCATCTGGAAGAGGAATAAAAAACAGGTCAGGAGGAGACGGACACAGGAGAGAGAAGATGAAGCTTCAATGATCCCCAATGACAGTGAATAAAACATGCAAAATTAAAACATGAAAGATTTAAATAAAAATCATGAAAGAAAACCATAAAAACACAGTGGCAGATCATACTGGCAGAAATAAAGATAACTTAAAGATAGTATTACATAAACATTTACAATAAATAAAAACAAGAAATGAGAAAATATGTAATAGCCTGATGGTGTGGATGAAGCTTAACCCACTCTTGCGTTGTACAAAGCCCAGCGTGCTGATGCTACATTTTGCTGCCCACCAGCAGAGACTGTTAGTCTGAGCTGCTGATGGACTCATGCCTGTGCCTGCCACATTTCTGTTTACTATGATTAGGGCCCGCCATAGCGTTGAAGATATACAGTTCAGGCCGGGAGGTAGACATAGCAATACAAGCCCCCACATGCTTCTGTCTGTACTCACATAACAGTAAAATAAGTAAAAGCAGATCTCACACACTTTCTAAATTCTTTCAGGACACGTTGAGTCAATGGACGTCTGAGGAAACTGCAGATCTATCCTAAATATACTCTCCTACATAAAAGCTACTAAACGGCTAAATGTAATAACCTGGAGGCAGATGACAGAGGATAGGATAAGGACTAAAATTAACTTCACCCTGAATGCAGCGTCTTCCAGCAATCAGCTGAGAGTTCAGAGGGCTTCAAGTGCTCCTTTGTACCTGCAGCTATCAGACTGTACAAACACTACCTGTCCAAACATCCTCAGCCAACCAGCACGGTGACGATGAGGCAAAGTGGCTGCAATGTGTATACGACCTTTGGACTAATCCACAAGGCACTGCCTGCATAGTTTGTGTCTTGAATACAAGGGCTGAAATGATTGGGTGATTAATCAACCAGATGACTGATTGAAAATCAACAAACAGCTAGGGCTTAACGGTTTGGGGAAATATCTATTTATGATTTTTATTCTTTACCAATATTGGGATTGTGATTTAAATTACAATTTTTCTACAAATTAAACTCAAGGCCTAGTTGTCACAATATTAAACATGATTTCTTGTTCTTTGTGCCAATAATCACAAAAAAATTCACACAAACATTGAAATGATACAGAGTGGTGGTGCTTCTGTCCAGAACATCATACAGTAAATAGTGCAGAAATCTTATTAACCAGTCTAGAGTTTCTTATAGTAGTTTGGCCAATTTGGGGAATTTAATTTAATTAGCTGCAGTTTTGTTTGGTGGCGATGATTGTCATCAGTCGTTTAAACAGACACAGATATTTATGATTATTAATTAATCAAGTCAATCAAGTGTGGCCATAGCTTCTAAAATGCAAGAAAAAACTTTTTTTCTATGTGCATATTACCTCTCTGGAACGTAGAACATTAGTGGCAATATGAACAACCTCCTTGGACTTTTTCATGTTTCACTGTTTTATAACACTGAAGCATATTGGATGTAATTAGTTTTTTCTTATACATTAACCAGCAGCAATGTTACTCCTAAAGGAGGAAAACTGGAAGAAGCCAAAAAAAAAAAAACCCAAATCCAGATGGTCCAAGCTGATAAAGACATATCTAAGAAGATTCAGTCGCTGCAAAGTATTGACGCACTGGGTTAAAGACTTCTGCAGGGCATTAAAAAAAATGCTGATCCACTTTGAAGTTAGGTTGTAAAATGTGGGGGGAAAACACAGTTTCACAATTTGACAACTCATTTTCTGGGTAAACAACTGAGTGGATCCTATGATGAGATTAATCAACGTCTTGGCTGAGTAAAGCCAAAATACAGGATGAGAGGAGCATGTGGATAATGTCCTCTCAAGTCTCTCTACACACACACTGATCTTTTCCTGCTTTGACAAAAAGAACTCCTATTCAGTTTAATTCAGGTGACAATGTTTCCCATCTGCCTTGTTTAGACCAGACCACGTTAACTTCTTTGCTCTTAATTAATTATTAATCTAACTTGTTTTTTGGGAGATGAGAACAAGCCAGATGGATTAATATGAACTCCTCAACAATCAGTGTTACAGCAGATCTGATCTGATGTGTTTTTCCTACTACAGTGAGATTTTCATTGTTTTCTGAGGCACAAAGTACTCTAGGGAGTTGAGGTGTGCCTTCCTGTTTCATGTGACAGGCCTCACTTTTTGTGTCACTACAGAAAAACGGGACTGTGTGTGACGGTGATGGGGAATATATCTATAACAAAGCCAAGAGTTTGGAGGGATGTTCAAATGTTAGCTGTGTTTGAAAAGAGAGTGTTTATCATGGCCTCCGTGCAAGTTCGGTGCGAGTTCAGCTAGTTGTCAGTAAACACAGTAGAAAAGGGAAATCTGGATTCACTACATTTCAGTAGCTTGCTTTTAACTTGTTCAACTTTTGCAGTTTTTGTACATGCTTCATTGGTTGAACATGCCATACCAGGGAGGATATGAGCCAAGAAACAATTCAAATACAATGCAAAAAAAAAAACCAAGACTTAAAATAAAACATTACTTCTATTACTATCTAAGGGCTCTGTTATCCTACTTTTGCCATCTAGACCAACAACTACAACACTGTTTACAAATGGCTCATAATGTCCAACCATAGTCTACAATGTCAAACTAAATCTATTAAAAAATGGAACAGAGAAAGAACCAAAACCTCCTACTAGGACTCCATCAGACCCACTATACAGTTTTCTCTGTTTTTTTAATGAGTAAAACACATTAAATGCATCAGCTTCTGTTCAGGTATTTTACACATGCATAATTTAGTAGGTACTCAAATGCAACGTGCAATGAAGTTACATTGATGCTTAACTGTGTGGCCTCAGGGTGCATTTGTGGTGCTACAATAATTGCCAGTGTGTCTTTGTGTCATATAATATCTAGGTTTAGTCACTGGGCTACCTATAGATTATTTCTCAGAGACAAAGTGACTCATCCTTTGTAACGATGCAACTGTGTGATTCATTGACATTTTCTGCAGCAGCCTAACTGAAACAATATGATTACTTGCGCTTGGGAGCCTCTGCGACTTCGCTCAGCTGATCATGAGCCTAAAAGCTCATATTTTGGCAAATTCAGAAACTATATGTATGATGAAATGGTACTGGAGCCGAGGCACTTCCTTCAGTCGTCCATCCATACCATCCAACCATGACTTCATGTTGCTTCTTACAGCATTATTAGGACCCAATGTCCTGATAGACGAGTGATTTATGTCATTTTTGGGACCTGATGTGCAAGAGCATTAACAGAAAAAAAGAAATGGGAAAGAAAATGAAAAAAAAAGTGTCGTAAGTAAGCTGGAGACTGGTTATGTCCACATTTTACTGATAGATAATTACTTTGCTAATCCCCAAGGGATACTGGAGAGCAACCAGCTGCATAATAAGATACAACAGAGTACGGGAAGAAAAATTGTGAACACAGAACAGCCCAGTGAGGCCAGCAACAACATCAGTTTGAATCCAGATAAGAGTGATGCCATTATTTGAATGTGCACTGGGGGAAATATTGTGTATTCTCATTTACATTTATGTTTTACAATTCAATGTTCAATGTAAGAAATGTGACAGGTAGGAAAACATAATGAAATATTGTTGTGATTAAATAAAAACAGCCCATTATAATCTACACTCCAACAATCAGATCAGTTCATCACAGACCTACATGCTGAATAATCCTTCAGAGCATGTCAAAACAAACCTTCAATTAATCAGGACACACAATTAATCAATCAGATGGCATAACTGAGGTGCAACCTTGGGCCTAATTTAAACCGGTGACAAAAAGCCAATGCTGAATATTCTAAAATATACCTTCACATACATAGAAACTACCACATCATGTGCATATACATTCAGAGAGTGACCATGTAGAAAACAGAAACTCCAGTGATCCAGCTGACTGACCACTGGAGAAATACGAACCGCCCTCACTAAGTTGCGTCTGCCCATGTTCTTGGCTCTTTTGACAGCCCTCCGTTTCCTCCTGATCTCCTTCTTTGGTGGCCGGTGGTGCTCCTTTGCCCAAATGGGGTTTTCCTTGGAGAGGCTAACGAGGCCACGTAACACTATAGTCACAAACCTCTTCATCATAGCACTGCCGCTTTTGCAGGCATGAGACTTAATTGCTACGCCATCCCGAGCAGACCTCTGAAACAGACAGCGGTGCGTGCATCAGAAAAGTGCTGCAGAGGAGACTTGGGAGGAAAAAACACTTGCTGTGTGTGTGTGTGTAACTCGGGGAGGGAGGGGGGAGAGAGAGAGAGAAACAAAGAGTAAGAGAGAGAAAGAGAAGGAGAGAGGGAGTCACAGGGTGGTGGATGTGGGTGGAGGAGGGTGCCGACATGTCTTTCTATTGGAAAGTTGTCCCTGGGTTGTGCCAGTGGCTGCAACACCAACGACTCCCTGCTAATGAGAATAGTTTGGCAACAGCTGTGATTGGCAAGCAGGTCAGGGCACTATCATGTAGTCATCCTTACACTGTATGTTGGCTGTACATGACTGGGAACATACAGTACTCCTCCTGCCTGACGCATAATGTTACAGTGGGCATCATCTGGAGAAAGGGGCATTCATCATTTAACTTCTGAGAGGGAAAGAGGGATGCTTGGCCAGCCCGATCTCCTGCAGGATGATTCAAACAGTCATTTCCTCTCACAAATCCTGTCACTCATTTACTCTCAAAGAGGTGCTCATGGTGAAGAAGAAAGATCTGGCAGAATATTGCTTCCTGAGAGCACAAACTTTAACTGAAAACCTGTTTTTTTTTTTTCATGAAAAGACCTTCCACCAAATGCCACGGATTTCAGACATCGCAATGAAACAAGGATGAATTCAACTCCCAAACTTATCTGCTCACATTGTGACAAAAAGTCCAAATGTGTGGAACAACTAGATAAACAAACACACTATGATCAGTGTCAGGCATGATTTTGTTTGACACAAACACACAAATCGCTTAATCATAGCTAAATCCAAAGACAGTTATTCACTGGGACACATGAGGGTTGCCTCTGACATTCTTGACTAATAGACATTTCATGCAGCCAAAATGTGCCAAACACTGCCCATCTGGCTAAAATGGCACTGAACCATATGGAGGAAAGACGAGGTAATGATGTGACAAATGATGGGGAAAAAACTGAAACCAGCCAGGGTGTCTGAAAACTGAAAAATAATGCTGTTATGTATGATGTTTCCTTTAGCTGGGCACTTGAACACTGGTGCACACAAGGTGTTTTAGATTCAAATAGATTTTTTAAAAGATGTTCTAAGAACATGTTCTGCTATTAAGTTATAACTATACCGGCTTTACTATCACATACTAATCTAGTAGAGCTTATGTATCTGATTTCTATCAAGCACAAAATGTCATATTTTTATCAGGAAACATATTTGCTTTTATCTTGAAAAGACTAAGAGAGAAAATACAAATTTGGACAGAGGCATGGGAACGTATCAGGCCTCTACAAGATTTAACCCACTGCTTAATAAAGGATGTGTCCCTTTGACTGAAAGCTGACTAATGTGCATTAGAGGAAGGCATTAAGAAAGTCTAATTAATAATGTATGATTCTTCAACCAATAAGAAAAGAGATCTAGCAGTCAAACAGGTGGGAGTTGTTAAATAAATTAATAACTTACTATTTTCATCTGTTCACGGTGAGTTTGGGGAAACAGTCGAACACTAATAGTCATATCCATTAAACATTTCACTTTTTATATTAATTACAAATGCTTTATGATAATTATGATGGCTTGGGTGGTGTCATTTTAAACCAGCATACCTCCAAAAATGGTAAATGTGACAATAAGATGCATTGTTTACATTTCCTGTAAGTCATGCTCTGCCCAGCTCTACTGGGTGAGATTAATGCCACTTGACAATCTAGTCAGCTCAAAAGTTCCCCTTAACAACAGAGCATTAGTCGACGCAGCCACACAGACCTAGATCTGCCAAGGTCTCATTGGCTGCTGGAGTCACGCGAGACCCGAGTGCAGGGCTGCCTCTCTGCTCGACTGGCTCTTTGACTCTGATGGCCTGTTGGTGCCACAGGGTACAAACGTCCACGGAGGCGGCTGCAGCGAATATGGAGTTACTTCCCTGTTACTATGTACTCCTGAAAACTTACAAGCCTCACTGAAGCTGTGCTGTAAAGCTATTTTAATGACGACAAACGCAATGTTACGGTGATACTGTATTTTCAACCAACGCACACTCCTTTGGAAAGACAGCCAGCCAAGACTGAATCACCTCCATTTATGATGAACCTACTGTAAACTTATCCTACACCTGAGTTCACGTTCCCCTCCCTCAAGGCCAAAAGGGCTGCAATCGCGTTTCCCAAAATCCACCACTGCATTCAACAAAAGAGGTCCCAACAAAGCACGACTCCAATAGGGTTGCCATTCAGGTATTCTATTCTTTGCAGCACAGAGCGTCTTGAACAATAACACCGTGGAAAACAACAGAATGAAAATAGTTCTTGGTTTAAACATGCACCAAAGCCTACTGTACCTAAATATAGCGATCATTCTGTTTCAACATTATTCAACACAAGTTCATCATTATAGAGAGAGTCAAGGGTGTGAAGTTAACCTGTACTATTCTAATATACAGTAGTGTAATTCTACTTGTTCAATACTGCACATGTTTGCTAACACGGACTACATCTTCAATCTTGTGAGGAAAACATATTTTATTCCTTGTGCTAAAAGCAAACAGACTTCAGATACACCACAATTCCTGTTCACCAAGTTAAGCACATTTCCCTCTCCTAATGTTTTAGTCATTGTAACCATCCACGTGAAAAATGCACATCCTGCAGCTATGAATAGTTGAAGAGATACTGTCCAACAGATAAAGTCGAAGCAGATAAAGATAAGCTTTTTATTTCTAGGAACTAATCTCACTCATAGATTAGCTGAGCGGCGGTGGGAAAGGCAAATGGAACTTGTGTGTGCATCGATAGTCAGAGAATCAAACTGTGCTCATCATTTTAATCTGTTACTTTTACATATTTTTAAACTGAGGTACCACACGACCAACACATGAGAGTGAAGAACCCCAAATGCCACAGAGCAAGATTAAAAGCTAGGTGTGCCTTTTTTCAAAGAATAACCACCTGACATGACACCTGACAATTTCTACCTTGCACACAGGTTTGATTTAGTGAAAAAGTGGGCAGCCCAATCATTAGTTATGAAGGTACTGATCTTGAAAGAATGAATGGGAGAGTCAATTACATTTTATGCTAGGAGAGCAGGGGTTGTGTGCACTTACCGGCATCATATTGGCAGCTCTGGCAGGTCAAAACCAGGAGTGCATCGGCAAGTTGACTCACGGCTCACCCACTTATCTTCGATGGCACCACCGTAGAGTCTACCAAGACCCACCTTCTAGTTATGGGCTCCGGTTACTCCAATGTGACAACCAACTGGGCCTCAGTCCTCTCTGTAAACCAAAACAGTGGAATTATTTCAAGTGCTATAAAACTGAACACTGTAAGGTAGTTGACACCCAAAATAACACCTAATGTTATCAACCACAAACGTTAATTTAAATGGTCCAGGCGTGGCTCTGTTCAGCTGCTGCTACAAACAAGCCGATGGTTAGCCAGTCAGTTAGCTCGCAAAGCAACGCTGAAGCGACTCAAAACAAATTGCATTCGTTGGCTTGATATAACTCAGCCATGACACACTAATTATACTCACCAATGTCAGAGACAATTCATTGTTTCAGGGAGTAAATCTTCGCTACGTTACTGTTAAAAGGCACGTAGCTAACCGAACCAGCTGTCAGCCAGCCAGCTAACGTAAGGTGTTAGCTGTGTTAGCTGGTTTCAGAGGCGGCTAAAGGACGGTATGCAAGGCGATCTCTCCGCTCTCGTCGGTCCTTTAGCATGCGCTGGCTGCACATCGGCACAAGCTGTCGATGGAGTGTGTTTCAAGCAAACAAAAATGAATAAATGTCCACACAGATTGGCTAACTCGTTTTTTTACGAACGCAATGAATCATCGTTAGCAGGCTAGCAGGGCTAGTTGACGAAAATACAAATAGCTGGAATCCAGTTGTTGACGGTAGGAGGGGCGGGGCTACACCGCAGCAGCCAGGGCGTCAAGTCAACGTAGAATGTCAAGAATGTAACGTCACCAGCCAGGATACCACTTTATCAAGCGCTGGTATGAATTCATCTCTCTCCAGCTGGCACGAGGTGTCCAAAATAAAAAGCAAGACTTATTATATTAAAAGTAATTCAGCAACTTTCAATCTATTGTTCATAGCAAGTGATACACGTTACTTATGCCTTGCAGAGATGCTCTGGATCCATTGTCGGACAGGTTGCAAGCACGAACCCGACCGTGGTATTTAGATAGTTTAGCTGTACTTTACCGTTGTGATAAAGTTAGTGCAATCACTACATTTCTTTTGCAAATGTATTTCACTTGACAAGTGGCGGGTGACAGAAATGTTACCGAGGTAAATAACAGCGACCCTCCGCAAGGACAGATTATGAGACAATGGGCCCCTGGGCACTGACACGTCAAAGCCCCCCCCCCCCTACTGTAAAGGGGGAAGACCCCCAGACTGAAAGAGATGCTGTTAGTAGTCGTTTTGTGTCTCTTTGTCGTCATTTTGCGTCACTTTTTTGGTTACTTTGGGTGTCTTTTTTTATTAATTTAGTGTCTTTGTGGTTATTTTACATCCCCGTAGGCATTGGACATCTCTTTTTTGGTAATGTTGCATCTCTTTTTGGTCATTTGGCATCTCTTTGTGATCATTTTAGTATCTTTGTAGTTGTTTTGTGTTTATTTCAGGGACATTTTGCAGGTGAAGCGGGCCTACCGGGCACAGTAATCCATCCATGACACTCCGGCGCTACTTAATGATAATTAATGATTTATATATATAGGCACAAAATAATAACTGAGTTTGTAGGCTTCTCTGTAGGATGTATGAGTAAATCACACACATGCATCTGAAAATCTGTGTGCATTATGTGGACATTATGCTGCACAAGTGCCAAGTTTTTTCTAATTTTAACTTATTCTTTTTATATTTCTCCACATTTTTTATTGCTAATTTCTCTATTTTATATTTGTATTCTTGACTTGCTTTTTTACAGTACTTGTTTTTAGTGGCTTTATTTAAATATCTATATATTTATGCTTATTTATGCACCTATACACCAAAGCAAATTCCTTGTATGTGAAAACCTACTTGGCAATAAATCTGACTCTGATTCTGATTCACAAGTGGGTTTAGTCGACCAGATTACACTGCAATATGTAAAGACACGTTACACCAGAAATCCTTCCATCCATGTTTTATTTAATAGTGTTGTTCCCATTACAAAGACACACATAGCTTCCTTAACGGATCCACAAGTTAAAGGGTTAAAACTAGACAGAAGGGAAACTGAGATACACCCAAGGCTGGATTACCAGCTGGGCAAAGTGAGCAACTACCAAGGGGCCCCAGAACTCCAGGGGCCCCATAAGCTCCACGCTTACCACGTGACAGCTGGTTTGTTGGTAAATGACATCATGTTCAAGTTGTTTGATGTTTCCTGTTTATCATTTTTAAAGGAGTACTAGAAAAGGTTGAGAGTCACCATTAAACAAAAAACTGATTAATGTCAGAGTTGCATGTTACACTAGCGACATCAAGTGGCTCACATAAAGAACTGACATTGTTATGAAAAGTGTGACCAGTGATGCATCTTGAGCCACTGCTGATTGATGAATTTGTTTCATTTTATTTCAAAAAAGGTTATGATATTGTTCAGAACAGACATACTATACATGGAATCATTTGTATTCATGACAGGAGTATATTAATACCTAAATACCTAAAAATAATTGTTTTAACCTATGACCTTGATTTTGTTTTTTACCTCTTTACAATGGAAGAAGTTGCAACTGCCTTGATATACTGTATAAATCTTGGTTCTCATGTTGAGGGGCTATGTGGACGACACCTGATCAGACAGCTGAGTCCAAATCAAAATAATAATATGAGAACATGCTGTTGTTGCCTAGACATTTCACTCAAAACCACAAAGATCAACTCATGGTGGTGCTAGAAGAAAAGTTGAGGGATCATCAAAGTCTTTAAGATTCATCATCTGAGTGCCATGGATATCTGTACCAAATGTCACGGCAATCCATCAAATAGTTGAGTTATTTGGATCAAGGTGGTGGACTGACTGACAGACCGACATTGCCATCCCTCAAGCCACGCCACCAGTGTTGCAAAAAATTAGGCGTCAGAAGTTTGATACTCTTGAAACCACGGTGCAATGCTTGCAGGGTTGCCTCCAATTTTTCCAAGTGATATGCATTCCACATAAAAGTGAAATTATGCTGCCCAAAGAAGAGTAGTTGGAAACCTTTTCATACTTGAACCCATTAACAGTCTATAAGTTAAAGTCTTTAAGAATAAATAAACAGTATAAAAAAGGTTCAGTTTGGCTGCTGATATGGTATCACCTTTAACTCCAAAACACTTTTGCAGTTAGACTAAAAGATAATTTTTAATTTAATTGGCTTATTTAAAAGATAGAAAAAAATAACAGAATAATTTAGGTAAATTATCTCTCTGATGTGGCTTAATGAAAACAAACAGCTAGCTGCCAATTTCTAATGGGCCATCTTTCATCTGAATAGACACAAAGACTTAAAACCCACATCTTATTGAGCAGTCCAATTGGAAATTCACAGATTTGGCCAATTTTTGAAGACAAAACAAAAACCTGCCAACAAACCCTTCAGATATCTATGCACCCACTGGCACACGCTGCCAATTAACATGATCTCGAAAGCGCTAATGGAATCTTGAGCGGTAATAAATTGCTGGCAGAGAAACAAACACGTACATTAGGACCCATTGTCCCCTGTGATTATTAAAGTAAACAGAAATACTGAAGGGGTATCATACACAGCTGCACACACTTGAGCCTGTGTTTGTGAAGTGGGAGAAAGGGCCAAGCAACCCTTAAGACTTTGTCAGAGATGATCCCATTATTTGGGGCTTCTCAAGATCTTTTCTTAATATTACATATAATATTATATTATTATTAAAAGAAAAACTGTACCCCAATGCATCAGATCAGGTAAAGACACAAAGATATCAAAGGTATAAGCAGCTGTTTAGATTGATCTACTTCATAAACTGAAACATAACATAGTAAACATACAAACAAAAAAGATTTCTGTGTGTAAACAGGTTTGAGGTTTGTGCATGAATGTGCAAAGTATAATTGTCCTTCCCAATAAATATTGATGTAATATTGTAAAAAAGTACAATTAAATGATTTCTTGTATGTGATTTTCAAAGTGTATCAAGATATCAAGTATCAAGATATGTGTTATCAGTTTTCAAGTTAGTCTTCAAGGTTTGTAGTTACATAAATAATACATATCTTAAAAGCTATAATTCTCTCCTCATTGATGCTCAAATCACACAACATGTCATTTGATAGGACTAGAATGCACATTTAAAAAAGATATTCTTGGAAAAGTTGAACTTTTACAGCTTTCAACCATAAAAGAACCATTTTTCCACTTTTCACCACAACTAAAATCAGTAAGCAGCATGGAGGAATTATAAATCATAACTCATTAACACAAAAATTTCAAGTCAGATGGAAAACTGATTTAAAATTGCACTTGGTAAGGCAGAATGGCAATAAATAATCTGTCGACATAAAAGAAGACTGTTGCACCTTCAGACTCTTCGTATCACTTCATTTGACTTTGCCGCGAGTCTTCAGCTGAGAAATTACTTTGTCTACCTGCAACAGAGCAGAACAAGGAACTTATACAGTATTCACAATATTGTAGTTCAGTGTCATAGTGATTAAAGTGCTTACAAATTGCATGTATACATAAACAATATATAACATTTGCACAGTGTACACAGAAGATATACAAGACATTAACAGGGAAGAGAAAATGTGGCTCATTTCAGATATAAGGCATCGCTATATGGAGGTTGGAGAGTGCCACCAAAATAATTACTCCATTTTTCAGGGGGCATTATAATCACTTAATTAATGGATAATAACAACTTGGAAAAATTAATTGATTGAGAAAAAAATAAACAAAAAGCTGCAGTTTAATTACCTAAATAGTTTAATTTTCTGTGGCTGCATTTCTTTAAATTAAAGAGGCAGCTTTAAATTAACGTGGACAGTAATGAACGCTAAATCATTTGACATATCCATTTAAAAATTAAATTCAAAAGTTTAAATATAATCATAATTTAAAAGACAATGACATTCTAGTATTTTTACTAAACATTTTTGCAACTGATGGAGCTGCAGCCTCCATTTCTTCAAATGACGGAGATGCAGCTGCTATTACACCTGCTGATGTGGATAACGTGAAGAAGAAGAAGAAGAAGAAGAAGAAGATTCAAAGGACCTGCAAATTCTTCTGCAGATTGGGGACGAGAGTGGTTTCCCACAGCAAGAGTGTTCTGTATGAAGGTATTTGTGGAGCAAAATAACTGAGCACCTGTGACAGTGGAATTTGTAGTTGTAGAAAATAGTCACACCTGACTTCAAGTTTACTGTTACACAGGTGTGACTATTTTCTAAATTCCACTGTCACAGGTGCTCAGTTGTTTTGCGCCAAAAATACCTTCATAGTTCTGGGCCTTTTTCTGTGTGGAGTTTTTCCATCTTCTCCCTGTGCCATCGTGGGTTTTTTCCAGGTGCTCTGGTTTCTTCCCACAGTTCAAAAATATTTGATCATAAGTAATTTGTAAACTGTGTTTAATAAAAATGACAAAATAAAAATGTAAATGTATGATATGATCATTATTTATATTGAGCATTTAGGAGAAATTAAGAATGCTTGCATTTATGAAGTAACACATTTAAACTCCATGTTTAAGTTGTAATCTGACCAGACTTCTTGGCTTCTAAAGATATGCAGTGAACAGGAGTAATGTTGAAATAATGTGTAACTTTGAGTGCTGAGGCAAGGTGTAACATGCACAACAGCCAAAGTAGCACTGCAGCAGGTTCAGCATCATTACTTTCTCCACGGGAAAATAATCTTAAACCTGATGGTAAAGTTTTATTATGGCTATTAAAAAGAACAACTATCAGATTTTCATATGTCCTAAGAAACTGTGCTGGATCCTACTCTGGAACCTACGAGGCAATATAAATAGTTTTAGAAAGCAACTATTTCTAACTGTATTGATCCTAAAATATTTACAAGCTATGCTAAGGCTAATTGAGATACCTGTTAAGTTTGGGGCCTTTTGGACTACGTACAGTCCAGTTATAAACCACTTCCTGTCCACACAGGACAGTGCGAGTGTCTGTGTGTGTGTGTGTGTCTGCGTGTGTGTGTGTGTGTCCCCAAGATGTCAGCTACAACACACAGACACACGTAGAGCAGAGCAGAGAGAAGCTGCTGCATGTCAGACTATAAAACGTGTCATTTCCTGCCGTCACTAGGTGGTGCTATGACTGTGGCTGAAAATTAACATATAGACGCCTTGAGAGCAGGGGGGTCATGAAACATGGGAAGTTTGGGGCCTGTAGGATAATGTACAGTCCAGTTATAAAGCACTTCCTGTGTGGCGGCGAAACACCTAACTTCCACGCCACCTCACGGGCAGACTGTGTAACGATAAGAAAATCCACGAGTATCGTTTGATGGCCATCTTGTTAAGAAGGCATGGTCCAAGTTTGAAAGCGATCCGATAAAATCTGTAGGACGAGTTCGCAAAAGTACGAGGCCAGGAAATGGCCAAAAATGAACAGTTTATTAAACATAACTGACTTTCTGTTGGGTTTGGGGGGGGGTCCCACAGGCTTTTTTGTAAGTCTGGACATGATACACATGCATACCAAATTTGGTGCATGTAGGTGAAACGTGTAGTTTGTTAAACGTCTGTAGGTGGCGCTACTGAGCCATTTTGCCACACCCATGTGGGAGACCTATAAAATATACATTTTTTTGCCATTTGTGACGCATGTGCAAAATTTCATGAGTTTTTGAGCATGTTTAGGGCCTCAAAAGTGCGATTGAATTGTGCAAAGAATAATAGTAATCCTTAGAAATACAATAGGGTCCTACACACTGTAGTGCTCAGGCCCTAATAAATTACAAACGCAAACTAAACACACACACTGTGAATTGGGGGTAATTTACAAAGGTTGTGTCTGAATAATGTCTGGGCGTGCCTGTGGTCAGGAGTCAGCTTTGGAAGTAAATCTGTCTCACCAGATTTTGAAATTTTAAAGCCACTGAATTTCTAGCAATGATTTTTTTCCCCCATTGAAATTATCTATCTGAATTTCTTGCCTCTGAATTCAAGCCATTTAATTTCTAGCACTGATTTTTTTTTGCATTGAAATTATGTATCTGAATTTTTTTGCCTCTGAATTCAACTTCCAAATTTTCAACAACTCATTTTCACTTTTATTTTTCAATGTTCACGAATTCAGAATCAAAAATGTAAGTTTCAAACAAATCAAATAATATATATTCAAGTTGCTCAAATTCGACAGGCCAAATTCAGATACCAAAATTCGAGTGACAAAACTCAGATTAAACATCCGGGATACCTGTCTCATATCGAACCAACATCCAGCCAATCAAGTTACGCTCCATTGGTCATGTGACACCGATGCTAAAAATTACATGAAGGCAATCAGCTATGGCAACAAACCATAGACTGTGCAACTAACCAACAAACTAGTGTTGGGCTGATGAAGCATGGACGTATTATATGAGCTCTTATAACACATCCATGGGGATGAAGCCTTATGAAGCTTTGGGCTTTCTTTGTATTTGTGCCGAAAAAGATTCGAAGTTTCGGGGCTTCAAACTCAGCAAACACAGTGACATCTGGTGGCTTGTGAAACGTATAGCAGCCCTTCATGACTGGGGCCGAAGTATCACCACACCTCGCTGATATTAATAGTCTATATGAGTCTCATACGTGTGCAATCAAAGTCCAAGAAGCCTGCGTGTTATCATTAAGAGGGATGCAAACAGGTAAGGGGTAAAAAAAGATAAGAAAGAAAAAAGCATTGCGTGGATAGAGAAACTGCCACAACTAGGGGAGTCCAGGGACAAGCTCCCCAGGGAGAATTTTTTGAAAGATATTCGCTTTACATGCTCATTTCTAGTTACCTTTAAGTATATTTGCATCTGCCTGAAAACTAATTCGAACAGCCATTATGGGGTAAAACAACCCTACATAAAACTCATAAAAGGAATCAATAGATGTTGGAGCTGAATACATTAACAAGACAAAAACAAGAAGACAACAAGATAAAAAAGCATGCTGGAAATTAGCTTATAGTCGCTTTTTTACTAACACTCTTACACTATCAGTCATGTAATTGGTCAAATTCATCTGAATGCATAATTACATATGACAAGTAACATATATGCAAACGTGAATTCTGTCTGTTTACTATAATAAAACTACAATAAAACTATAATAAAATGACATCTAACATTGTTTAAACTATCAAATTTACATCAGAGTTGCCAGATTCTAAGGCCAAATTAAACATGAGTTTGTCTTTATGAATTGCAGATAATTTAAAGGTCAGAAACATTTTCACAGCAAACGTTTAAAGCCAGTTTTACGTTGTCAGCGTCTACATTATATCAATCAAATATAGAAAATGCATCAGTAGAAGGCTCCAAACCACATAAATGCACACGTGAAGCCACATTGTAGCGGGGCTCAAGCATGTTGACCATATGCTTAATTCTGTATTCTCTACGACCTGAGTATGGTCTCATATATCCAGCGATAAATACTCCTGTAGCATTAGTTATTGCTTTGACGCGGTCCGAGTCTGCTCTTGTTGATGTCAGTAATATGACGCCATCACGTGCATCACTGCCCTACTATTAGTCTACTGAACTTTTTTTTTTTTTAACCAACACATGTTTTGGGTTTTTTCCTGTTGTGATCAAAGCTTGACCTCTAGTGGTCAAACATCGGTATTAAAAGGAGTAGCCCATATCATTCAAAAAAGAAAAAAAGGTTTGAATATCTGGGTTCATTATCTTGTGTTGAACTTTGATTTCCTAAATAGGCATAGTCCTTATTGTATTATGACTATATTAGTATGACTCTATAGGGTTACACTGGCCAATTGGACATTTTAGTGTATTCAGAGACAACGTCCACTATTTCCACTCATATTGATTGTTTCCTCCCTACCATGTTACTCGGGATGACTTCAGATTTATCCTGAGGCTAATAAAAACGTTTATTACAAAAATTGTGCAGATGCTTTTTTTGTCATTATAGTAGGCTGCTGTACCAATTTCTGGATTAGGCTAGGCCTACTTTACAAAATGATCCGCCCAGCAAACAATTTTCGGTTCGGGAAATGTTCCGTGAACGTTGCCTGAAGGGACGGTTATTCAGGAAAGTTTTCTTAACGTAAAAAACCTTTAAGGAATGTTCCCTGAAGGTTCTCTGGAGGTTTTTTAAAAAATCCTTTACATAACCTTCAGAGAACCTTTAGGGAACGTTCCCTGAAGTTTACCTGTTTGCTGGGGAGAGGCTGCCTAAACGCTGTGGGGAGAAGGACTCACTTTCCAGTTTGGTTTTGTCTCATTCCACTGATCAACACATTCAGGTGATGCCGTCGTAAATGTCATGTTGCCACAGACATACCCGGCTTCAGTTGAACACTGTCTATAATATAGCCTAATATCAAATACATTATTATGAAATGGGCCATACTGCATGATCAGTAGTTTTACTTTTTGGTACCAATGTCGCACTAGCACCAGCATCTCCGACCAAAACAAATCGGCACGTTGGCCACACCTCCCCCTAAACAGAAACAGCCATTAAAATGTTCACCTCAAAGCCACCAGACTCCACTGTTAAAAACACTACTTTTACCTTGCAGATCGTAAACCACACTTCATTCAAACTCGACGACAGAAACAAAATAAAACTCACCAAAAACACAAATAAATAGTCTATAAATAGGTAGTAATAGTAAATATTCAAGTATAGCGGAGGGGAGGAAGAGCCGCTGCTCAACGGCAGACAGCTGCTGAGCATCGGGAGCTCTGGAAGAGAGAGCAGGGGGGAGAGCCGGAGCTCCTGGAGGAATAAACACCCGGAGTCACACCAGATTCTGCTCTGATCCGGAGCCGTTTACCGGCGGGAGAAGAGCTGAGTTTATTTTTAAACTTTTGAGATTAAAAAGTGGATTTATCTTCACTCTCTCAACCTACCATTCAGCTACCACGGTACTCCCGAGACGTATACGCACGATACGCACGGCTGATGCGGCTCTGCCACTTTGCATTTCTGTGCTTTTATTTTGAAGAGCACCGCTCTTCTTCTACTACTTCCTTATATTGCTGACGCTAAATTTTCTGCTCCCTTCTCATCGAAACGACATGCTCTCGTTGCTCCAAAGTTGGTAAAACATGCAAACAAATTATTTACTCGTCGTATTCTGTGTTGAAACTTGTGAGAGGTTATTTAATTGTGGTTCGCTTCATGTTTTGTGTCATTTGTATGTTACATGCATAGACTGTCCCTGCGAAGTGTGTGTGGAAGATAGGCTGCTAGCAGGTAGAGCTCAAACCTAGCGCCCTTGGAAGCAGAAGGAGGTAGGAGGAAAACTAATGTATTAGTCTAATAATATATTCATTGTAAAAGAGAATGGTTCATTTTATTTAAAACAGAAGGAAACTGTCAATATTTTTATTTAAATAAGAGCTGTAACTTACAATACTTTAAAAGCCTAATTTCATGTAAAAGTTCATTATTTAAGTTTACTAAAATGATTTGTATTAAGTTTAAAAATGTAAATATGATTTCTATGTATTATTTGTGGAAATATGGTACTATGGCATTTGTGTTTTTGTCCATTTTATAGTTTTCACGGTGTCAGAGTGCCAGTGGTAAAAAGAGGAGAGAATAAAAGTTACACCAGTCGAAGCTCTGTGCGTCCCGTGCGGTTAATCCAAGTGGCAGATACAAGAATTAATAAAGAAGATTAATGAAATAAGTAAGGAAGAGGGAATTTCTAGTCCTCAGCACTCACAGCGACAAATTGGTTGGTCCCTGGAATGAACTTATACTGCATGTAAGTTGAGATTTGGCTGGCGGGGGCGAGCACATGGAGGTGGAGGTGACCAACTGAAGTGTAGGGAGGTTGGTGGAACCCCAGCCTGTGGAGGAAAGCACATCAATGCTGTGATCAGCACACTGACAAGCAAGTCAAAGTACAATTTTAGAAATTCCAGAAGAGTAATGAAAGACTTTGATTTAAGACAAAGTGAGTGTGTACTCCCACCTCTCATTACATTTTAAGCTACAACCATATTAGTTTTGAGCTTAAAAGTGCATCATACATTTCAAACAATTATACTATCTTAATTACTTTAAGCAAAAGTTTGACATTTTGGGAAATGTGCTTATTTGCTTTCTGGAGGTGAGTTAGAGTAGAATATTGATACCACTCTCATGTTTATAAGGTAAATGTGAAGCTACAGCTAAGCAGTCTGTTAGCTTAGCTTAGCATAAAGACTGGAAACGGGGAAACAGCTAACCTAAAAAGTAACAAAATCTGCCTAACAGCACCTCTAAATCTCACAGATTAACACAGTATAACTTGTTTGTTTAATCTGAACAAAAACCAAAATGTTAAAATGACAATTTGCTGTTTTAAGGGGGGTTACTCAGTGGACAATTTTTTTGGCTCTGAGCAGTTGCCAGGCAACCAGTGGAGATGCCAGGAAGTTACTGTGCCTGGACAAGAAATAGTCAAGTAGGCCTACATAACCCCAGCAAAATGACGACTTGTTGATTTTGCACTTTGTACGGATTAAACAAGGCTAGCTGTTTCCCCCTATTTCTACTATTTGTGCTAAGCTAAGCTAAGCTAACAGGCTTCTGGCTGTAGCTTTATATTTAATGTACAGACGTGAGAGTGGTAGTGATCTTCTCATCTCAACTCTCCATCAGAAAGCGAATAAGCGTATTTCCAAAAATATCAAACTATTCCTTTTAACTTCATGTTTACTAAAGGTCGAGAAACACACACACACACACACACACACACACACACACTACCTGTCTTCATTTACCTTACGTCCTTCATTTTAGTGATCCCATGGTCTTGTAGTACAGCTTTCCCCATCTCAACCATCTGTTTAACTGTTGAAGACATGACTCAGTTATTTCTCTGTAAGGATGCGACTAGATTAAATGTATGAGGTATCTTAAATATATTAAACTGAAGCAGTTGAAGAAGGAAAACTATAGTGGCCTATTAGCAGTAGTTCAGTGAGAGTATTAGTAAATGTAGAAGTAGCGGTTGTTGAAGTAGTAGTTGTAGATGTAGTTTCAGCAGCAGCAGTGCTATTTCTAGTTCTAGTATCCTACTAGTACGAGTATTAGCAGCATAGTTGTACAGACTAGTATCACTACAAGCAGTACTTAGCAACAGTAGCAGTAGCAGCTCAGTAGAAATAGTGGTTCAGTGGTAGCTTATTTACAGTAGTTTGTACTGATCCACTATAACTGACCGAGGTCGGTGTGCCCCTTGTGTAGTGAGTGGCAGCTGTGTATGTGCTGTATGGGAACAACCAGGTAATGGTGGGGAGCAGCAGGGCAAATGTCTCTGAAACACACCAGCTCCTTGTTCTGTTGGAGGGGATGGAAATATATAGAGATTAAACACAAGCATGTGACCCTACAGGCCAGTGAATGCAGCATTGGTGAAACTCATGTATAGAGGGTATACTGTCCATGCTGTGGTGCTAATGCTAAGGCACTTCTCTGTGTAGATACAAGGTTGCCACTGGGTTGGAGACTGTACCTGGCCTTGTTCATTTGGATTTTAGGATTCTTAACGAGGTGGCAACTCAAATGGGCAATTTTGCCCGATTTGTTCAGCCAGACAGCGTGTTTACCTGGATTAAGTCCCTGTCCTCCTCTCTGGCACCTGTTGATTGTGAATGATTGAATGATGCTGTGCACACGTTGAAGCTTCTATGTTGGAAACATAGACTGACACTGCACATTAACAAACAAGCCTAATAGTCCTTAACTGGAAACGTTAACCTGTCTGATATTGTCAATTTGAAAAGCAATATTATCATGGTTCATTTTGTATAACCCCAACATTTTTGTCCGAAATTGGTTGTTTCAGCCATTTACATTATCTGCTTTTTGTTGTCTTTTTTCCAACTAGTCTTTCTGCAGTCTCAATCAACTTACAGTTGACTCAGGTTGTTGGACAAAATGAAATGCAGTGTTATACTCTATAAAACGTTGTACCTTTGTGCCTAAGAGGACAAATCCACCCGAAACACTTGAGCTGCTGGAAAGCTGCAGTAAAATCAAGTAAATGGACCTTGTGATAAGTTTTTTTTGTCAAAGATGAATGCTGTTCCAGCTATATTTTATGGTTAATGGTAGACCTATTTGTCTCATTAAAGAAGAAACCGGTCATATACTTTATCTGTCCATAGCAGTGCCATAAAGTGAGCTTTAGTTAACTGCACCTTTGTTTAAAAGGGTCGTACCTTTTTAATGACTTCCGTTTCTTGGTCTTGACCGTTGGCTATCAAACAGAAAATACAAGTTTCATCTGTTTCTTCCCTTGAGTCTGATTTGTTCCCCGCCATATTTCCGATGTTTTCTTGGATTATGTTTCAGTTGGCCCTTCCTCAACTTGATGCCGGTAAAACGTATCCCCTGTTATAAACGTGCCAAAGATCGTCTATGTTTGTGAAGAGAGATTACTCAATGCTTTTCTAAATGCTCTTTCCCTAAATCCCCACGCCCACAGGTAGGGAAGTGAAGGCTGTCAAATTGGCATTTCATTTTTTACTGGCTTTTCAAAAAAAACAAACAAACAAAAAAAAAACAGTATTTAAAAGACACTACAGAGGAAAACAATTAACCTATTTACTTAATTGTTAATAAATGGAGACAACTGTTTATGAACTGTCACAGCAAGCAGTCATGATATACTGATCTGTAGGGGCAATTATCGTTAAAGCCTTCAAAAACGGGAAGGCTTGAAGAGTCAGTTCACACAAATCACATAAAAACCCAAAATATTATTTTCCCTTGTACTCCTAATAGTCCTTGCTGTAGACAGCAGATCCTCTGTGAATATGTTTTTGTTATTTGAGTGACATGAGCCCTTAAACTCTAGCCATGAAGACACTGATGTTGTAAAGATACGTAATGTATGATTTAGGATAGAATCAGCATTGACTTTAAAGTGCCTGCGTGCTGCCTGAAAACAGGCGTTGAGTGAAGTCAGCTAGTCACCTTTATTATTGGTTGAAAGTGAGTCATCCTCTCAATTAGTGATCTTTATATCTACGATGGCGACCATATGATAGCGACTTCCGCGTGTCTTACTGTATATATATGGAGTGAAATTAGTCTCAATATTATTTGTAAATGTGTATTCCATGATTTGTAACTGAAAAACAAGATTTGTAACTGAAAGAAAAAGATTCGATCGTTCACCGGCTATCGCTGCACAATGCATGCCGGTTAGATTTGTGTCCGACCTGATCCCGACTTGCTCTGAAGTCATACACACGTGGGCAACAATAACCTCACAAGATCGAAGCGGCCACAGCTTTTAGAGCCAGGCACTGCAGGTGCTGTCATGGATGTCCATGGGTGCTGTCCGCCAACTGCAAAACCCGGGGCATGATGGGAAACGCCTGGCTGTCACCTGATCAAAGAGCTGATTGGCTCTTAATTTTGACCACAAACATCACGTTTTGTAGAAAATCCTAATTTTCTGTGTAATGGTAGTATTTAATGCTAGATTGTAGGGTGTATGTTGTGCAATGAAGGTTTAATCCGTTAACAAACATATCTTGTGTGGTTGATATGCATAATAAAGTTTATTTCAGCCATAACTATCCGAATGTGATCTGCAAACTACAGGTAACCTACAGGTGGATCTAACAGGATGTAAATATTTCTGGGACTTCCTGTATATTCGTTGAAGGCTGCTGGAAAATGTCTGACTTGACTGCTGCTGTTTGTCACCGCCCCCTGCTGCGCCCGTCTGATCTCGTCCACTTTCCAAGTGAGGGGTAGCTCATCTCGAACGAGCCTAATGTCTATGGTCGAGATGACCAGCTGACTTCACTACGAGCTGATTGGCTGTTGAAACGGGTAACGTCCCTTACGTTCTAAAACCAGCCACTGGCGACTTGACAAGCTGAGCGCCATCGGGACGGGCCAGTTCACACCGCTTTTTCCCTGCGACGTTCTACAACGGTTTCGTCACCTCGCGAATCTTTGGTCTGAACTGGTAATGGTAATGTTCAATAAACATAAATTATATTCTAATATAATCTGAACATTAAATCCCACCGAAGGGCAAAAAAAGTTGGACATAAACAACACGACCCATTATCATATCTGTATATATCTAACATTTATTCCGGTTTAAATGTGGTTGCCATAACAACACAATAAATAGATCCTTAGTGATATCACAGACCACAGCAGTTTTGGATTCACAAGAAATAATACTCTGGGAGCATTCACAGTTACAACACTGAACAGCTAAAGACAACAAAGCTCATTTTCACATGAAGCAATAACTGGCATTAGTGAATAGTATGGCAGGATTCATAACAGTGGTGTCAGACATTTGCGGTATTGCATATTCATGCACTACAAGCCTGTGTCACATACACAGGGTATAAATGAGCTTCTTTTCCATGTTAGTAGATCTGTATTTTCAGTTAGTGGCATACCAGAGTGCAAAAACAGAAAATCCCTTTTCCACCCATTTTTAAGTATAGCAGGCTGAGGCTGACCTGTGATCGGACAGGAAGCGGCCCTCCTGCAGTGGTGATCAAACAACATTCAGTAACAATTTTACATTGAAGAAATATTTAATTACAGCGTTGACATGATGTTTCTAGTGGCTGTGACTCTCTGAACAATGACCACAAATGAAAATCAAAGAAATATAATCGGTGGGCATGAGATATGAATTCAATACTGACAACAGTCACTTCTGGTGCTTGTTGGATCTAATCAGAAACAGAAATATTTAACACAACATTTCTATAAAAGTGCAACCATTTAAAAAACACAAAACAGCAACTGAGCATTCTTTGAAAAAACCGAATGTAAAAATAAAATGTAAAAGTAAAAAATCTAAAATATTTTATAAAATATGGTGAGCTCACAACAAATCTGAAATTAAAATAGAACATATTTGGTCATTGCAAAAGTTTCCTGGCTTTACCACTTGTTTTGGATTGTAAAAGGGGGAATGAAAACATTATATGTAGTTATGAGGAAATGCAATGGAACATTCTCATTCAGTTCCTCTAAATCTCAAAATAAGAGAACGAGACGGCCTTCAGGGGAAGTGCAACACTTCCATTGTAAACAATTAGAAATATTTCCTGCAGTGAAAGTTAATTTAATGGTGGAGGATCATAAATCTCCCTGGCAATTTCCACTTCCTTCACATTTGGAATTAATTGCGTTGTAAAATAAAATTAAATAAAAAAAAAAAAGATATACCATCATTCCAATCCTCTTCAGTACAGAATCCTGTACATTCCCAAACATACAAATTACATCAACCATTATCTCTGCACAAATACACCTACAGCATTATGGGACACCTTGTTCTTTCATACAAACTTAAAATTAGCTCTTTTAAGGATAACCTCAACAGTAACATCAGCAGCCGTCCTCTTCTCTCTCTCCTCATAAGCTTATGGTGGTGAGGCAGTCTGCATGCTGGGAAAGCTGGAGGCGTTGTCGGACGTGTAAGGCAGCCAATGAACTGAGAGCAACAATATTTTCTCACACTTCCACCTTTGAGGGGCGGATGAACCAGACACAAACTGGCCAAACCCACCTCAAAACAGGCTAAAGAAGACTTCCCGTAGTTTTCAAATCAACATAACAACTACACAGGCTGCTTTCTGTCTTCTCTCACAGAACATATAGTGTCATTGTGGGGTAGCTAGGTTTACCTCCAAGTGGTGCGCAATAGACTTGGGGGTGTTTGAAGGTTCGGAGCGGAGAGCGAACGTAGACATAATTGGAGCAGGTGAGGCTACTCGAAGGTCCAGACCTCCAGACTGTGGATGTTGAAGTCCTGCTGGGCAGAGAGCGGCTGGTTGTTGAAGGTGGCGCACTTGGTGGTGGTGCCTCGGTAAAGCTCAGCATCCAGCCACAGACCCAGCTGACCACTGCAGAGGACAGGGCAAAAAGTTAGTAAACAGGTGTACATTATTTGATGCCAAACCCTTTGCTGTCCAAGGGTTTAGATCGTGGATATAAATGTGTGCTTGGTCACAAAAAACACATTAAACAAGCTATTCATTTCCAGTGTAGCTGGTAGATCTACTTACCCTCCTCCTCCCATCTGCAGAGAATCAGTATTGCCCTTCACAAAGTAAGAATTCTCCCCCGTCCAGCGGTACACCTGAAAATACAGGTTAAACAATGTCTGATATTGCCATTTGAGGAATAAAACTAAATACCCAAACTGAGTTAAACTAATTTAGTACAACAAACCTTGATCTCAGGACAGAAGCTGTAGAGGAATGTCTCTCCTGTGCCGTAGCAGTGTTCACTCACTCTGAAGGGATGAGTCGAGAATGCCCCAAATATCTGTGATAAGAGTCAGATTCAATTTTAAGATGAAAAGACTTGGAACAAATAATCAGAAACAGACTCCAACTGTTTCAACAAGTAGTTGAATTTTTATGATTATAGGAAATCTGAAATGATTCTGATAGCACAAGTTTTTACTGCAGTGTATTTTCTGATACCACCACAAGGAGTCGCCAAAGTCAGTTTAAAAAAAAAAAAATCATACACACAGGGCTATAACTGAATGAACTCTCTAAACCGAAAAACCCCCATGTGTTGCTCTGAGGAGGTGTGACTGAGGATGCGCATGGATAATGCTGCCCTGACAGTGTTAAAAAAAAACAACTTATTAGCTAATAAAATAAGGATCCAGACTCTGAATTGGGACACAGCGACAGGCATGTTTGAATATACTGGACTGTTCCTGGTTTTTAAAAAATGAGATACATTTAAATTTAAACCCCTTGTAATGTAAGAAACACCCCAAATACACAATTTCGAGAACCGCTGTTTATATTTCATTATGTTTTGATGGCAAGTTCTTCCATTACATCTGACTATTACCTTTTAAGATGCAGAAAAATATGTGTATTTGTTAATGAAAATAATGCAAACCCATACAGGAATACATATGTTTAACTTTGCCAACAGCAGTGTTGCTGGAGGAGTTGTTTTCAGACGCTGCTGTTCACCTTCTATATTATCGTCTAGCGAGCCCCCCAGTCATCTACATACAGTATCTACCTGGTTATCCATGTCTTTGACGACCAGCAGCACAGGACTGTCCACGTCTGCCAGGCTCCTGTACAGAGTCTTCAGGCTGGTCCCATGTTTCACAGTGCTGTAGGCCAGTCTCCAGGGGTAACCCTGCACACGGGCTGGCAAGCGACAGACAAGCTGGAGGGCAAACAGATCATCAGATTATGAAGCGTACTCATCAGTATGTTGCGTATTTCTTCCTCAAATTTTCATCTTTTTCTTGTTGGCAAGTTGGCAACTTTATGTGGTTAGCAGCCAGCTGCCAGTACCTTCTCAATGTGCGTGTCCTGCAGCAGATCACTGGTATCACAGAGTATGGGCAGTGCATCCACAGACAAGTCTCCGTCACAGCTACCGAAGCTCTGCCTCCGCTTTGCCTCATCAATGGTGATGATCTTGGGAGTGAAAACAAGCATATCAGCAAGTCAAAGAGAAATCAATGACACAAAGACTTCATTGACTATCATCAATGGAGCTCATTTCAAAGGTCTCAAGCCAAAGTGCAAAAACATGGCATTGTTGTTATTAGAAATGTCAGCAAACACACCGTTATAGTGTTTTCTGCTGAGCTTACCTCCCAGCTGCAAGATGCCGGGTCACTGAAGAAGTTGTCTATCATGTCCAGCTCATCTTTCTCCACCACAACAAAGCCCTGCTCTCGAGCCTCCTTCCCATACACATCTGGAGACCACTGGACGAAAAATGCATACAGATGGTCCACCCTGGAACACACATAAAAGGCACATTGCTAGCTTACACACACTGAAGACCTCATGAATTTCTCTTTTTCAAACCATGTATAGTTGGATATTTTTCTATGATTCAAATGCGACCATCATCAGGGCTTTTGAAAGTTAATGAATGTGTACGAGTCTGCGTTTGTCATATTGCTGGATTTCAGTATGACAATGTACTGTATGGGTATTAAGAGCTAGGTATTATCTCACCTTTCTTGTGGCACAGCAAACCAATACTCCGGCTGTTTACCCCGGGCCCCAAATGAGTGGGCGGGACTAGAAGTCATCCCAGAGGCAAAGGACTTCCTCATTGGCTTTCCCACTTTGAAGCACAGGAACATAGGTGGGTTTTTACTCTTCTCCTCTGATGAGAAAAGCATGTCTATAGAGAATGGGGAAATTAAAAAAATAGAGAAAGAGTGTTTGGTTAGTATCCAGTCACAATAGTTGTGCCAACATACCAATGGGTTTAATATCTGGTTTATGATTCCTACCTTCTATTGGAGCCTGCATCCTCTCCAGCAGCCATGACTTCACTTCAGCCTCATAGCTTTTCTTCCGTCTCTCCTCCTCACTGAGTTCAGCCCCACCGGCTGGTCTGTCTGGGCTTTGTGTCTTCGGACTACAGTTCCCACGAACCTCCGACGTTTCCTTCAGACTCAACTTCCTGTTTTGGTCCACTGGTGCGCTGATTATTTTATCATGTGCACCATTTAGCAGCTCTTCGGTCCCTTTAGGTTTTATATCTTTGGTTTCACTTACTTCTTGGCTTGTAGGTTTATCACCATGTTTTTCAGTCTCTGAAGAGGATTGTATTGACTCTCCATCCTCAATGGAGCTGTTCTGAGCTACGCCCTCATCCTCTTCATCATCCAGCTTCCCTTTAGTTTGACCAAGCATCGACTTGTCCTGAAAGTCTCCCCGGTCTGGGCAGCTTGGTCCTAGTTCCTGTTGGTCCCTGCTGGGTGTTTTGGAGGATGTCCCCTCCGTCTCTTCAGTGCTCCCATTGACAGTTGGCTCCAACTCTGTGAATCCTTCGTCTGACGGAGACTTTTCTGTCTGCTCGCCCTCTGTGCTCCCTGGTATTAACAAGATAAAACTTGTTTAACATCAAGACATTTTCATTATCAATTATAATTATTATTTCATTATCTGCACATTTCCCCCCCCAATTAATTAATTATTTGATCTATAAAATGACAGAAAATAGTGAAAAATGCCCAAACCCAAAGTTACTCAATTTACTATTATAGAAGACAACCCCCCCCTCCAAAGAAAGAGAGGCTGGAACATGTGAATGTTTGGCATTTTTGCTTACAAACCGACTTTAATAATTAATCAACTATCAAAATTCAATATCAAAAAGATTAATTTTCTGTCAGTAGACTAATTGATTAATCAACTAATCGTTTCAGCTATATTTATACTCAAATGTCAGTAAATTGATATGAAAAAGAAATTTTAACTTATGCCAAAGTCAAATTTGGATGCTCAAGAGTTGATGATTTAGTAATCTAAATATTATATTGTATAAATATTTGGTCATAGAGCAGAGTTTGAAAAGCCACTGTCATTCATTAAGCAAGCAAAACATCAAAAAACACCCAACAATAGTTGTTTCAGCTGGTTGTGGAAGTAAAAAGTCATTACCCAGAATTGCCACCATTTTGAAGTGATTTCATTCATTGCTAAGATTGGACTCAATACAGTATAGTTCACAACACATGACAACATTAGATGACATGAGGTTACCAGTTTCTGAGAGGGTTGATTCGATATCGTCCAAGACGATGGGCCGCTTCGGAGTGAGAGCTTCATAGCGGCTGAAGGGGTTCAGATCCCCCTCTGACGGCAGTTGGTCCCACTCACCGGGCCTGTACACAGGACACAAATCCTGGGGTAGGTCTCTGTGGGGTCACGGGGCATCACACATACCGCACCGCAAACGAGGATGAAAATGAAAAGGGAGAAAACAAAAGAAAAGACAAGGTCCAACAGAAATTATAAATGACCAGAATGATACAAAAGAAAAAGAAAATAACACGTGTGATGTAAAACAGCAAATGAATCAAAAAATAGAAAGACTAATGAAGAACAAATTGAAAAAATTAAATGAAAAATTACAAAACTAGAATAATCTGAGAGGTTTTTAACTCCAGTGGAAACAAAGGTACTTCATAAAAACGGGATGTGGTAAAGAGGTTCATGTGAAAAGTCCTGGAAATCGAAAGTGCGTTGTACAAACAGTTTTACTATAGAAACTGGAAGGAGGAACAAAAAAGGAGGAATCAGAGCTGAGGACTGGAAGAACAGTTACAAAAGAGGGAAATGAGGAAGGCGAGATGGTTAGGAGCTCTTACGACGGCAGAGCATCTTTGAGCTTCATGCGTGACACGTCGTCGTACAGTGCCACCGAGACGACCTCTTCCATGGGGCAGATCAGGCCGTACTCCTCACAGCCGTGCTCGATCACCAGGGGGTCGGACTTGTGGGGGTCGAACATGATGTTGTTGGGTGTCACAATCAGCACGCCTCCCACCACTCCCTGCAGCAATAAAATAACAGAGAGAGAGAGAGACAGCAGTGCTGAGAGGGGGGGGCGACGAGTGGTACCCGCTGGATACAATTTGAATAAGGACAATATTTTACTATCAATTAATTGACATTTTATTACACACATAATAATGTCTCCACTAAGAAATGAAGTGTTTCAGCATTCATTTGAATTATTACCTGGCATTATCATATTTTCTGGCCTTCTTACCATGCCATCAGTGAAATATTTGCAGCTCATCTTGATGAATTTAACCGTTGCCGGGCTCTCGTCCTCTGAGTTTGGGGAGAGCTCACGCCGGATGGACTTTGCTGACATGCAGTTTGAAATGCCATCCTGAAGGACGTTAAAAGCACAGATGAGAGACCTGAATGTTATGCTTGTTCTTAGTATAGCTTGTTTTGAAGAGTCTAATCCCCATGTGGTTTCAGTTCTCATCAGCCTTTGATTTTAGGCCACCAGAGACAGACATCTGATACCCACTTTTTAAAATAATGCCATGTCCTGAAGTAACTTTGTCTCTTGACTGCCAAAAAGCTGGTTATTAAATTACCTCATACCATGGATTAAATTTGTGATCCATCATGGAGGATAGCTGAATTGAATAATAAAACATTTTGGAGCATCAGAGCCACAGTTGCACTTAAACATAATTGCCTCACAGTTGGAGCCAGTGTGGACGGACAATTTTGGACAACTGACACAAAAACACACACAAAAAGACTGTACATACTCCCATTATTTTATTTAATTAACAGAAGTGTAACTCCCAAGGTAATTGGTGGAAGACACATTTTTAACAGTGCCTGGTGTTTTAAACAGACCCTGAAGTAAAGTATAATTGACACAATCAACACAAACAAAGCAAACGAGATCAAAGGTGGATTTATAGGACATCTAAGATTTTGTTTTGTGGCATTTTTGCCTTTTTGGATAGTTTCATAGTCAAGATTCAGACAGAAAACATAAGAAGACACGTCATGTGCCTTTTAACAACCTTTTTACGAATTTGTCCCTAAATGGCTACTGTAAACTACCCTACCGTGTACTCTAAGCAACATAATGAATCCTTTTCTACTTACATGTGATGCACTCTCTGACAAGCCATTTGTGAAGGAGGGACCAGAGGAACTCGGAGACTTCAGGTCAGTTTCTGACTGGCTCACATCAGGGACAAACAGCTTCTGTAATAATAATAATCATGATGATGGACAGCCAATAGTCAGCCAGTCCGACGGATAATGAGGGAGGTGATTCGGTGGTTCGTGTTACAACCGAGGTTCTCACCTGACCAGGGTAGACACTGCGAGAGAAGAGCTTGTTCAGCTGGACCAGCTTGTTTGGGGTGATGTTGAACTTGAGTGCAATGCTGTTGAGGGAATCATTCGGCCCCACCTGTAACAGGAGGTAAACTCCTCTGTGAAATGAGTCTCTAAAGGCACATGGGTCAAAATACTAGATGATGGAAACTACCACCTTTCTGCTAATAAGTCAGTGTGTTATTTAAAAGTGTTATCGCTGTACTTTTACTCACAATGACCTCCACTGTCCCTGGTGGCCTCCTCTTCTCCCTCTTTGCCTGATTGTTACTTTTACAGCCATCATCTACAAGGGAAACAGAACATGAGAAAAGGATTTTGCAGACTGAGGACAACGGCAAAAAACCCCACAATTATTCTTGTAAGAGATGAATATATGGTTTCATGCTGTCCATCTCATGCTTTCTAGGCTGCTAACAGATATATTTTTCTAATAATCCAGTGATTCTAAGCTTCTACAATAAACAGTAAAAGAAAAAAAACACCATCCAACGAGGACGGTGCAAAGAAATACCCCAACAGAGATGACCGTCTAAATATCCTGTGGTTAATTGCCTTTTGAGACCTGTATCAGTGCTTGTTTGTCCCCTATCTTATTATCCAGCCTTAAAACACTGTCCCACGCATGCTGAAGCAGTTATCATAAACACACACAAACAATTTGACCCTTACAGTAGACCAAGTCCACAGTCAGCACTTTCATCTTGCCAAGAATACAGAAGCTATTAGTGTACCACTCCCTGACTGCGTAATTACACTGCTGCCTCGACTCCTCCATGGAAACAGAGGGCATGACTAAGCAATAGACAGCGAGACTCCAGCTGTGTCTGCTCTTTACTCTACCGAGCATCAAAGACAAGACTGTCGCTTATTTATTGAATTTATGCCGGGCTGTGGCTGGTAATATATGCTATGAAGCATTGCAGCGTTGGACATTTAGCAGAGTGTGCATATAACCGAAAGATGTTTTGTTTGTCTATTACACTGCAGAACATCGCATTTGATTTGATGGGCTGCAGGTAACAATGCCGTGGTCAGATTAAAACACACAAGTTTACACAGCTGGCTGACCCACTGCACACATGGCAGGAGTCCATTATCACAGTCAGTATGAAGGAGTTGGTGATGAGTTATGCAACACATGACTGCATGATGCATAATGCTCATAATGTAGCATGGACAGAAGGCAAAATGCAGAATACCAACCTGAAAGCATTGATTAAAAGTTAAAGTAATAGTTTTAGGTTAGATTAGGTTTATTGGGCAAATATGAAGCCACATATAAGTTCTGACAATTAGCTTACACTGTCTCTGGTCCATCACGAATCTCTCAATGTGCACATTGAGTTCAATAGCCTAATCATACAATTTAGTTGATAACAAATTATTATTATCGGCCTATTTCAGCCATTTTCTCCTATGTTTGAAAAAATCCTTAAAAAAATAGAGTCATATTAATGGCAAAGATGCAAGCTTCCTAACTAAGATAATTTTAATTTAATGTCATTTATAAGCAGAAATTTAAGGGCATCATGGTATTTCTATTGTGATTTAACACAAGCACCAACTCTTAGTATGCCTTAAATGTCATCATCAACTGTAAACCGGCACAGGATAAAGGTTATGCAACTTCCTGTTTAAAACTGCTGAGGTCGTTCCCAACTCAGAGGACCCTTGTGTTGCACATCCGTCAGATGGTAATCATTTTAAATAACAGAGCAGGGGAATAAAATGACATTGACAGTAACACTAATACCACTAAGATCACATATTGCTTGTATAAAAATGGGAAAACCCATTTTGTTAAGACAACAAGAGCCTGAATACTTCTGTAGTGGTAGGGATATGTGATTTTGCCCTGCCCTAAATACGATTTATTTCTTATTAGGTAGTAAATTGAGCCATTACACCAAAGTTAATTGTAATTGCCATAGTAGTGGACTATGACTAGACTATTTCTAACTTAATTATAATTCTCATGGGCTTTATCCAGTTATTGTCGCAGTAGATGCCCCCTCAGCGTCTACTGTAGATGGGAGAGACCTGCATTAGCCATTAGCTTTACACCAAAATAATCAGATTACTAACAAACACTAACAAATAGTACTAACACCTGAAGTACCCCAAGCACAGCAGAGCAGTCCCAGTTCTCCAGGGGTCCATGTATTCTGCATAGCCACTACATTAGTTACATTTTTAAGAGGTGTCGACAAGATATAGCAGAGCTCTTTATGTACAGTGTATCTACAGAGCCATGTTACACACCTACAGTGTAGGTACAGAAAAACCTCAGTGGAGACATTTAATCAACCTTTAAGTCTACTGATAATCTGATCAAACTGAAAATATAGATTGCATTAAATAATATACATTTTTGCAATTAATTCTATTCTATACATCCATGCTGTTTACGGGTATCTGAAGCCAATTAAAGGCTTCAGGGTCAGGGCAGATCTTCTGTGAGTTTATGATGCAGGTCTCACCTGAGCCTGCAGGTGGCTTTGCTGTTATTCTCTGTAGGTCTGTCTTCTTGTTGGGGTCGCTGTCATTTGGGACGTCTGGACAGGAGATGATCGCCGGGCTCTGCTCATTCACATTCTTCTCTGACTGGCTCTGCTTGAGCTGTCTCCGCCTCTTCAGCCTGATGGGATGCCAGAGGAGACGGACATATTCACTACTATCTACTTATCAAGTAAAATAAAGAGAGCACAGGAGTGTAGATGGCCATTTGACAACTTTTTGTGATAACTTATGCCGTGACAACTCTTTCAGGCAGGGATCTATATAAAAAGCCAGGTAAAACATAGAACATCAAGGGACAAGTATGTGTGTACCTGGGCCACCACTTCAGGTGTTTAGAAATCAAGTTAAGAAGGGTAAGAACAGCATCATCAACCTTTGTTCCTATACGCAAAGTGCAGGGAATCTAGTGAATCCTCCACAGCTCCTCATCAACTCCCTCTTGAATCCCTTCATAACCAGAGAAATCTGGGCCACAGGTCTAAATGCCCTTAGGGGACCTGATCTCAGCCACTGGCACAATTGTTGACATTGTTTCCACAGCCTACGAACCTTTTGTTGCTCTAAGGAACACGAGTTTCAGAAGGTGACCAGAGATATTACCGAGTATGCGCCTGACGCCCTGCACATCAAGTTCTAGCTGTAGTTGCTGGAGTGGCAGAAACTTTCAATCTCATCTGATCAATGCCTTCTTTAAAATCATTGGTATCAAATCTCAGATAAAAAGCTAGCTCCTCGTCTGATTTTAAAACCATCCAATTGTATAATTCTATGACTTCTGCTAACAGCAGGCACCACAAGCTTGTCGAATGTCATCAAAACGTCAGTAGTGAATTAGACCTTGTGTCCAGGTGCTGCTATTGTGCTCAAAGTTAACGTATTGAGCTTTAACTTTTCTCTCTTTACTTTGCTGCGTCAGTCTGATTTTCCTCTCAGACTGTCCTTTCCCCTGTTTAATCATTGATAGGTAAGGGAATGGTGTAATGGCATCTCCAGACCCTGTTGGGGTTCATTAAGGGTGGGGGCACTGCAGTGCAGTGGAACCACGGGTTAGTGGTGCACTTAAAGATAATGCACGCTCTATGAGCCCAACTAAAACCTTAAGTGTGGATATGAGTATGTTAAGAAAAGATAAGACCAAACTGAGTCATCATAAGCTTTGTGATAGGGGCAGTGTTGCCCTGCACAGCCCCGGGCAAAGGAAGAATAAAAGAAAAAACCAAAAGAGAAGCGATTTAAGTGTTCAAGTGCCTTAATGGAAAGGCAAGAGTGGGTCGATAAGGCTGCAGACAGACAGAGTTCAGGCCTCTCCCACAGCCTCAGGTCACTCTCCCACTTTAACTGATGCAGCACACATCTGGCAGCAAACTCAAGAATCTGCAGACACGTTCTCAACAACACCATCTGTTTCACTCTGGGGCATTTCGCAGAGGATATCAATCACTGTCTCCCCTTCATCTTACTATTTTACCCCTTCTTTTCCCCCCTCTAACCTTCAGTTTGTAACCAGCGTACCCATCCCCGGCATAATGACAGAGAAAGCACAGTACTGTAAACAACAAGTGAAAAAAAAAACCTTTGTCTTCTGCTTACAATACTTGGCTTACTTGTGCTTTCACAGTGCTAACAACAGACCCTGGCAGGCCATTATTGGACCCACCAGGATGATTTTAGTGTGGTATTTATGCCCATCAAATTAACATCTATCTCTTTTTAGACACTGTTGAACAACAAAAGTGAAAACAAATCTCTATAAATGTATTTTAAGTATGTACAAATACCCAACACAAAATAATTACATAAATATTCACACGCCTCATGACAACAGGCACCTATGGCAGCAATAATCCTTCAGCGTCCTCAAGCTCAGTCAAGCTGCTAGACAAACGCAAGCAAACAGGCTTTTTCAAGTCATGCCACAAACTAAACCTAAAATAAATAAGTAAAATAGGCTTCCTTTGATTTTTTTTAGATGAACTGATATGGTTATTGTTGTTTTGTTTTACCTGTTAATCGTTTCATGTTTTGTATATGTATGGTTTTGATGTAATTGTATTATTGGATGCAATGTTAATGTAACTTTATTGTTTACTGTATGAAGTGTAAATTTGACTATATGTATTTTGTTTGAATATGGACCCCAGGAGGAGTAGCTGTTGCCAAGGCAACAACTAATGGGGATCCCAATAAACAATAAACTTGAACTCTCCACAACATTAATATTGTTGTTTTTAGGCTATTCCTGTTTTACTTTAACTTTATATGTTTGTGGTTGTTTTGCTGGAAAATAAATCTCCTAAATCGCAGTTCTCTAGCAGACAGACACCAGTAGGTTTTCTTTCAGGATATTTCTGTATTGCAACACTTATTTTACCCCCAACTTTCTTGTAACGCCGAGGTGCGATGCTACAACCACCAGGGTCCATGATGAAAATTGTGCGCTTCCACTGATGTGCAGTGTTAGGCTTACACCAGAAACATAATTTAGTACAATGGCCACAAAGGATAATTTTGGTCTCATCAGACCACTTTGATTCACAGTCTCCCCCAGGATGTCCGGTGAGTTTTCTTAACAGCCATTAAGCTGTGATTGGTGAAATCACCAAGACAACAGTTACTTCATGCGCAGTGTCTCTCTATCGCAGCCACGGCGTTCTGTAGCTCCTTCAGAGTTACCATGAGCCTCTTGGTGGCTTCAATCACTAGTATTTGTGTGGGCAAATTTACAGCTGTGCCATAATCTTTCAATTTTTTAAGCCTGATCTTTTTGTGCTTACTATATATATTCAGTGCCTTTGAATTTTCAGTAAACTTGTTGTAGATTTGTTTGGAATAATGCTTTCTTCTTCAAAATGTAGTTTTACCAGGAAATCAATTAACCAGCAGCTAAACCAGTTATTTAACCTATAAGCACTTGTCACACCTTCATATGATCTCAATTTAATCTATTTTGTAATTTCTGGAAACATATTGTCCCATGTCATATTAAGGGAGTGAATACTTGCACTAATTTTGCAGTTTGTATTTCTACTTGACTCTACGGTATGTTGATGTATTTTTCATCTTTACATCAGAATATGTTTTCTGTTGGTCTGTGTCAAAAACGTCTAATTACATGTACTGGGGTTCACTGTTGTAAAACAATAAAACATGAAAAAGTCAATGATGGGTTAATACTTGTTATTGGCACTGTCCTGAACATGTTTATGCTCCACAATGGCCTTTGCTCTATTTGTCAGGAAGCGAGGCGGCATATGATGCAACTAGCAGTAGAGCCCATGTTGTAGCAGTAGCTGTGTGGGGAGATAAGGCTTATTATCCTTCATGACATGTTCACTCTCTGTCCATACAGGCACAATATGGCTAGTGATCTTTACTGTAGTAGAGGTCTGCATGAGTCCGATGTATTCATCTTGCACTTTTCCACTGTTGTTTTGCTCCTCACTCCCACTGGTCTGCACACTGCCTCTAACTCAGCTCAAAGCCTGCAGCCCGTTAAGATTTTATGTACTAGTGCCTACCTAATAATTAGAGAGCGGCTGAAATGCGATGCCATAACAAACTAATTTCTCTCCATAATGTAACATTTCCAACATGAAAACACAGAAGACAAACTGCTGGTTTGTACCAGGCTGTCAGCACAGCCTGAACAAGTAACCTGAGACATAATAAGAAAGAATAAAAAAAGCCCATTAGGCTCCAGTGCATTACCTCACCACAACTCTGATACATTAACAGCACAGTCACGACTACTGCTCATCCATAAAGCAACTTATTTATCCGGTTTTGGGTACATTTCACTGTTCTGCCTAGGGCCCTTAATTTTTACATAAGAAGCAATTGTTCACTTATTTTAAAAGCACAAAACAAGACAAACAAGTTGTGTTTATGTTTCTCACGCTATGACAACTGTTTATGTACAACAGGCCAGACAAGGATGGGCTAAATCAGGCAGAACAAGAGATATTCTGAAGTGAGGGTTAAGGCTTTTTAACTCATTTCATCTGTGTAGACGTCAGAAAGAAAGGACTGATCTTTGTTCATCATGACCTGCCGATTCCTTGCCAGTCTATATGCACCGTAGCTGTGACAAGCCTCTTTCCGTCACATTTCCTGCTATCACGTTTCACAATGCTGCCAAAATCCAATTTTAAAGTCCACATGATGCCAGTGGGTCAATTCTTGCAAGAGCTCTGACGCATGACTCGGATTATACGAGGCTGTGTCGGCGGGGTGCAGCTCGGGGACAGGTGACTTAACAGTGCTGATCCATGATTCAAAAAAAGGTGGAAATAAATAATTAGTTAGCGCACCTTGACAGCAGAATGTCACGGTACAGACGTCCATGCAGCACAATGGAAAAGCCACAATGTCACCTCTAACATACAACGCACTAAAGAGAACTTTAGTTTTAGCATGTGATACCTGGGCTGAGTTACATAAATATCACAAGAGCCAAAAGACTTCCTTCGAAACAGATATATATATACATACTGTATATATATTATAATATCTGTTTGGGTAGGGAAACTCGCACATTAAACTGACTTGTCGATGCTCATCATACGTTGAATCTAATGGTAATAGGACATCTGGTAACTAGAGAGCCATTTTAGCTGGTATTCTAATATACTGCGAAAATCAATGTGGGAGAAACCCGACCCTGTAAGTGCTCTGTAACATTACTGTAGACATAAATTGGGTATCACATATGCACATATATTTGCACTTTTGTTAGCTAATTTTGTCATTCTGTTTCTTCATATTGAAATTACTCCTGTGTACTCTGTATATATATATGACATCTAATGCATGTCCATCCTGGAATAGGAATCCCTCCTCTGTTGCTCTTCTTGAGGTTTCTCCCTTTTTTTTGTAGTTTTTCTTTATTCAAATCGAGGGTCTAAGGATAGAGGGTGCTGCATGTTGTACACATTGTAAAGCCTTCTGAGGCAAATTTGCGATCTGTGATTTGGGGATTTTTAAATAAAACTGACTTAACTAACCCTACATGGTAACTTAAAAAACATTAAAAAATCATCATGAATGCAAAACAAAATATATACACTCATTCATTAGGTAATGACAGATTGAATGTACCACAGATGAAAGCAATTTGTCCTTGATTAATGATAGCTATATGTTGGCACTCAGTTTTGCTGCATGAAAAATGACATACAAATGACACAGATTCAAAACACATGTACAGTTCCTTACCTGGCAAAATATCCCGGCTTCCTGTCTCTCTTTTCCATCAGGCCAGGGTCCTAAATCTGCATGCAGTCAAGTGCATCCATACAAACCTCCACACACACGCACACACACGCACACCCACTCAGTGTGTCCAAGCCAGCAGACACAATTTTGGGACGATCACCTCTCATACGGTGCTCTCACCCTTCTTTCTTGTCCTGCAGCGGAAATAAGCGAGGGGATTAGCAGGCTCGCTGGGTGCCTCCTGACTCAAAAAGCCCAATAACGGATGGTGAAGCCTCATCAGCCTAAGTAGAGGGCGATGAAAGCATCCTTTAATAAGCATGTCAGGCCACTCAGCTGACAATGGCTGACCAACAGGATGGAAAATGCATCACTCTGCTGCAGAGGAAAGACACATCTGCGACTACTTAATGTTGCCACAGTAAACATGTGTTTCATTATGTAATTATTCCTCATTACAACAGTGTGTCTATTATTATCAGCATTGGTTTGGGAATCCAGTTGATGTAAACATTCAGACCATCATGGCTACAATAACAGCTAGCTGTAACTTCCTCACAGGTTTAAGCGAAAACGAAACAATCGATTACACGCATGTGACACACCTTAAAGAGCAGAAATAAGGTTAATCCAAGAGTGTTATATAACAGATAAATGGCTAACCACAGAGGAAAGGCTCAATTTAAGGCATCGTTACCCCACCTAGCTACATTCTTCAGTTTGTAGCAGCTTGCTCAATGGGAATTTCTCTATGAACGGGACCACTGACCAGCCTCTTCTTAAGGTGCAGCAGTAACAAAAGACAGATATCCAGCTATGTTAAACCTGCCTGTGTTACCGTCAGGTCTAAGCAAACACATGCACAGTGAACAAGGTCATCTTTCAGCTGACTTATCAGCTGATGCTAACTGTGGGCTAGCCACTTTGTTTACAGGACAATAGCAACCTGGCGGAGATGGTAAGGATATTTTATTCGGTCCAGCCGCTGGCACGTCCTTTAAAAACAACGTATTCCTGTTCGTACAATCTGGCCAAACACTGATGTGCAACGACGCATTTAAACGCCAAATTTGACATTAAAAACAGGTAGCTAAATTGCCCACATACCTTGCGTGCATCCTCAAGCAGCTAATGTTAAAATCAAAATGAAGCCTCCCCTCACTACGCCCTCTGGTGTCATGTGCAACGTAAAAACACAAACGAGCTCGCCACTAGCTTGCCTTTACTATTAGCTAGCTAGCTAATCTCCTGGTAACGTTAGCTAGCTTAAGTTAGCTAGGTTGAAGATTTTATTGTTGGTCGATATTATACGGCACGGTATAGGTAACATAACATAAACAATATCACTACAAATATACAACAGCACATGGCGTATATATATAGTATAAAATAGTAGTATAAAGTAGTATAAAATTACAATGGATCACCCTTAGCGTATCGGTTCCCTGGTGGTCTAGTGGTTAGGATTCGGCGCTCTCACCGCCGCGGCCCGGGTTCGATTCCCGGTCAGGGAACTACTTTTTTTCTTTCTAATCAAAATCCCTTCATCTCTCGATAGAGTTTAGCGAAAATAATCTGACCGAACAACAGATGTGTTAAATATTAATACGCTACATGTTGACCGTGCGCACCCTGCTCAGATGACTGACACTCCCGTGCCACTCCTGGCTAACTTAATGAATTACAGTGCAATAAATGACAGGAGGTAAGTAACATTATTATTTAGTAGCCATTATAGTAAAAGAGTAATATCTGTTCATTCGTTTTTTTTAACTGCAATTGTTTTACCACCGTTTTTAGATTTAGTTTTTTTGCAAAATAACAGCCTAAAATGTGCTTCGTTTAGAAATTGAAGTCTGCACAAAAGCATTACAGGTGTGACGTTAGCCTATTGTAGAAAACAAAATATTGTCTTTAATGTTTGTCTATTGAAAATTCCACTTTTGGGATTTTGGATTGCCTCTGCTAATTGTTTAATGAGTAAAGAGTTGAGGGGAATCACCACAGACTGTAATAGTGAAGGGTTTCTCAACCTTTTTGGCTTTGTCAGCAATGTGTACGTGTCACCTACTAGAGTAGCTGTGATTTTTGAGTGATTCTATTTACAGCCTCATTTGATTTTTTTTTTTTAGGTCTGAACAAAAATGATATTGTACTTGGTGTAAAATGACAGATTAAGGCCTCAAAATAATTTTGCGTAGCATGTAAATAATTTTTTTACCATCTCGAGACCCCTCAGAATTATCACGTGACCTCCTGTGTGAACCCAACTGAATACACAGTACACTTGACTTTGCCCTCCGGAGCTATTTATCAACTATTCCGCTAGGTGGCGACAATTCACAACAAATGATACAAGAAACAGGGGTCTGCAAAACGTGAAGGAGGGTATATTGTATTAGTTATATGGAACAGTCCCTACATAAAAGATATTGCACATTAAAACAGCGTCTACCATAAGAACCCTGCAACTTACATGAGCTTTTTTATTTGTCTTTACAAGTTAAAGAAAAAAACAACATTCAAAACAGTCTGTCGGATGAGTAAAGACGTCCTTTTCACTGCAGCATTTCACACTGAGACTAGCCTCTTTAACATTTGCTTTGTATAATTTCTTCAGTTTGCATGTACCACTTCAAGTCCAATATTCACTACATATTTGTAATTAACTAGAATGTAAATCTAATGCAGTAACAGTTTTCTATCACTCCTTTCATTAAAGCTTAGTTGAACTGAATCTGTTTGAGATAGAGAGCAATGAGACAGAGATAATGTGTGTTTGTGGAACTTGGGTCCCAGAGAGCCCTCTAAAGTGGGGAAAGACAGAGACCCCGGCTGCAGGCCCTCTGATTGGACAAGGCAGGAGTTAACCAGTTCCTGGCTGGCTATGTATCTCCGCAGTTATTTTGACAGGCGCTATCATTGTGAGAGAGGAGATAAGTTGTCTTAGGGATCGCCATGGCGCCGGTGTGTCCGTCCTCCGTCCTGTTCAGACTCTCATCAACCCCTCTCCACCCCCTCCTCTCCCAACCCTGTTTGGAGCAAAGGATTGTGGGAGACTGCTTGGTTGGGAGCAGGGTTTGTGTTGGCAGGGACCCCGGGGCTCTGGGTATCATCGTCCCCCTTCAAGACCATCAAAATCTTCATGTCACTAAGCAATGGAATCGCCACCCAAATGTCGCCGTCCACCTTCTTTCTAATGTTTTCTCTTGCTTTTTGTTTCCTTTCCTCATGTCTAATATTTTTCTTCAAGTTTTGTATTGCGAGTTATCCTTCTACTATCCTTCTTCTTTTCCTTCCTGGAAGCACAGGCTTTTCTTTGAAAACACAAAGATAGAAAAGGAAATCGTGTTGAGGCAGACAGAGGAGCACAGTTTCTCTGAATTTAAAGCACTACAAAAAAACAAAAAAAAACAAAACAAAACAAAATAAGGATGAGCTCTTGTAAACTTTTGACTCTTTACTGAGTAATGTTTTCAAGATGTGGCTCTCAGACAGGGCTATAATAATAGTCTAAGTCCATCAAACCTATAGTGTCCCTGGTGCCCCTGTCATATAAGATCTGTACAGTGTGCAGGTAGTCTCATTTCAGCCTCTGATATTACAGTTTTTATGGTACTGTCCCGTCAGGGCCCACAAACAGCTTGGTAGCATTACAGTGTCTGTTTTTTGTGTTAATATTACTGCTACACAGGGGTATTCAGTTATTCAAACACACACACACAGACACACACACACAAAGGAATTTATGTTGCAGAGGATGAGCAAGAGAAAGGAGAAAGAGGAAATGAACAAAAGCAAAGATGAAGCACATTTTTATTATCACATTTCAATTGTGTCCGCTGTTGGAATGGGAGATTTAGACAGTCAGAGTGGCAGTAGCAGCAACTAAAATCCTTTCTCATTTTATTCAGTGCCTGTGCAGTCAGCGCAAATAAAGATAATATCTTGCTTCTATCTTTTTAAACCGTTGTAGTGACAAAGGTTTGACCCAGCACAGGCCTTGGAGAGATTTAAAATCATTTTGCTCAGACATCATACACTCCTTAGCTTAGACTACAACCACTGATAACTTCAAGTACACTGTGGCAGCAAGAAGCTGCAAAACCTAAACACTGAAAAAGGATATGTCACACAAATGATAATTGATAGGAAATATGGGAGTCGTTATTCATTATAATGAACCAAACCTGTGAAAAAAAAAAAACGCAGCTATATTTTAGAAAATCTTCTAAAATATAGTGTTGTTATCTGTGTGTTTATGGGAAGACATAAGAATGCAGACAGACTGTTGTGCAATAAACCAATTTGGACAAGATATCTTTGAGAGGGAGTTGTTATTAATGAAGCTAAACATCAGGATTGAGAGTCCCACTTATGAACCTCAACAGCCAACAACTGAGACAGATTTACAAGCTTTTGCATAGAGGTTGACATAAGAAAAGGCACAGAATGAGGCAGAAAAGTAGATTTTCTTTCAAAAAGTTTCTGTTGTCTACCTTTTCACATGTACAAATATTTAACTTATTTTCTGATCTTTATGTTAGGCTTGCTCCACCTTTTCTTGTTTAATTGATTAGTAAATTAAAATGGGTTGCACAACACAAACTATTAATTGTGTAAATGTAGAGTTTAGTTGTTACTATATATTTACACTCAGTAACTGCCAGGTGTAACTATGCGGCTAGGTTAATCCACTGACAAAGCTAATGTTAGCTTGCTAGTATATGACCCGTTTAGGGTGAAGAGTACATGAGATAATGGGACATGATCAACACATCTGACTAATTAAAATGCAGTTTAATAACGGTAATGTAAACTGAAACGAAAACTACATTTAAAAAAAACAACACAATATACAAAAAAATGTTATGCTAATAAAGTTAGACTGAATGACCGAAGTTGCTAACATGTTTCCTAGCAACCGATTCAGACATTAGGTTACTAAAGTCTGTACTAGCTACGAAATTCCCTATGTCATAAAGGAATAGTTTGACATTTTGGGACACATGTTTATTTGCTTTCTTTCTTTCCGAGATGAGAAGAGCGATACAACTCTCATGTCTGTAAATATGGTAAATATGAAGCCACCGTCAGCAGCCAGTTAGCTTAGCTTATCATAAGGACTCGGGGAAACAGCTAGCTAAACTTTAGTGTAATGTAAAACCCAAACCACAATTGTCGTTTTAAGACTTTAAAAAAAATGTATTAAATGAACAAGAAATAAAATGTTAATCAGTGAGCTTTAGAGCTGCTGGTGGGCAATTTGTTTTTACCATTTGACAGAGCCAGGCTAGCTGTTTCCCCGTTTCCAGTCTTTGTGCTAAGTTAAGCTAACCGGCTGCTGATCGTAGCTTCATATTTACCATAAAGACACGAGAGTGGTATTCTCATCTAACTCTTGGCAAGAAAGCAAATAAACATATTTCCCAAAATGTCAAGCTATTCCTATAACATTGCAGCCTGATTAAATAAACCACTACAATGAAACTAGGCAGTAGTTACTAAGAACTCAGGGAGGAATTAGTAATGGATTTAAACATTAATGGTGTTCTGCGGTGGGTTGTAGGAGCAGGGATGTTATATTGTTTTTTTTTTAAAAACTTGTACATGACGCATCGCAAGCTGCAATAGTTTAGATGTGATGGAGACACATTTACTTCTCCCTTGGTGGTCTAGGAGAGTGACTGAAAGACCACCTTCTAGGTTACCATGAGGTTAATGACCCACACACACACACACACACACTCCCTCTGCATACACACTGGCCACTTGTACCAGTCAGTTGACAAAGACAGAGAGGGGAATGAAAGTGATGGAGACATGGCTTGAAACAGCTTTACTGTATACCATCCAGTGCCACTACACCCACTGTCAATCTGCCAAGTCAGCTGAGGCACTGCAGCCATGACCTTTGACCCAGGAACTGAACGGCAGGGGAAAGGTTATCAATGTCGGGGTTTTTTTGTTCTTAAAGCTAAATGTCCAGACAGTGCAGGAGCCACACCTCGAGGAAGGAGCAGACAGTGTAGAAAACTTGAAGGGGAGATGGACATAAGCACTATATCACCCTCTCAAACACACACACACACATATACACCCTCTCATCAGTGTTTTTGATCACATGACCATGGTAGGGGAGCAAACAGTGCATGGTTGTTTACCCTGCTTATCAGCGGTGTTGTAACAAGTAAAGGGACACACAGGCTGACCTCAACGCACACACATGCAAGAAACCTTACCTTGGACAAATGCAAAAAAAAAAAGCTCTAAAAATCTAGAGACGTATGTTCATTTCCCCAATAATTTTCTGACTTTTGATAACCTTACTTGACATACCCCAGCTCACACTAACAGAGGTCTATATTCTAACACTCAAGGAAACCACGATAATGAGTACAGATCATGAACTATTAGCTAACATTACTAATAAATCTCCCTCAGCAACTCCTTAACTCTCCTCTGATCTCATCTGCCATAAAAAGAGGCTTGTCCTGTACAGTAACCATCACTTTTGAGACGAAAACACTGGCCAATAAATAACAGCTATAAATTCCTATATGAATTATGACTGGGCCTGCTCATTTGTGATCGTGCGATAAGTCAACTTTTCATGTACGGTAAAGGTAGTATTCCTTTGAGAGGCAAAAGATATAAGGGCCATGTTAAAGGTAACTTGAGTGTGTGCTTACTGTGTCTGAGTGTCTACATGTGTACGCCTTTTGATGTGTGTGTTCTTGCATGTGTGTGTCGGCGTGCGCTCATACATACACTCCCACTCTCACACTCAGACTCTGGTTAGTCCAAGCCAGCGCCACATCAGTCCATCATCACAGATATGGCTTGTGGTTAGATAGCAGGTCTGGCGGCGCACAAGACATTTTGTCCACTCTGTCATGTTTACTTATAATGATAAGCTTTGATGGATTCCCCACAAGCTATAGACGCCACAGTGCACACACACACACTCACCAATTCACACATGCATGCTTGGCATCGCACTATCACACATGCACAGTACCAGATAAGCAAAAAAACAAGTAAAAAGTAGATAAACAAATTCCAAATATTAGCAGTAAAAGCGAATTCAAAAATAGATTCTGGCATTTATCTTTAACAAAGAACATACACTTGTATGATCAGACAAAGCAAACGCTCCAGAAGGCTAAAGGTTACACTTAGAAGTCGTTCTGTTTTGCACTCATCTTGGGAAGAGCGATATATTCAGCGGCTATGGAGACTGGTCAAAGTGTAGCGGGCACAAGAGAAGGCCAGCAAGCTGTCAGGTGAAGGGAGTGGATGTGTTTAGAAATGGATTCCTTGTGTAGTTTTTAAAATCCAACAAAGCAGGTATGTGTGAAACATTTTAAACGCTCAAATGATTAAATTCTTTCAGCACCAAACTGAATTTGGTATGGCCTAACTGGGGTTAAACTCAGAAATTAGAGAGAAGACTTGTGTACTAGATAAGATAAAACGCTGTCTACTGTGAATTCCCCATTTGGTTTAGTCTAAATCAAAAGCTGTCTTTGTCAGGCTCGATGTTGCACTCTGTGATCTGTTGGTCGGCCTGTACAGTGTTTCCACTGGGTCGGTTTACTTTAGCCTGGCATGGGGCCAGACCACAGACTGGCTCACTACAGCTGCTCTGGACCAATTAAAAAGACTAATGAGGCCTGTGCTTATCATGTCACCCAGAGGGCAGAGAGGGGGGCACCGAGACAGGCAGCGTGGCCGACTACCAGGAGAGCGGAGGAGACGATACACTGTTGAATGGAAGGCAATCACATGATGACTTGATAATCAAATGCAAGGTAAAAAAAAAACAACATAACGTTTCTCATTGTGATTCATTTACAATCTGTGTCAATGAGTCAATCTTCTGTTCAAACACACGCTTCCCGATAAGCACACACATACAGTATACAGTAGGCTAAGTACATGAAAACCTTGATTTTTGTATAATGAACAAAGATGTAGAATCTGTAACTTTCAATTCCGTGAAATTCAGTTCATTTTATTCACTACATTACATTCATAAATGTATTGTTATTTCTGGACATAGTAGTCTGTTATAATGCAGTGGTCAGTTCAGCTGTTGCTTTATTAACATATTAACTTCTAACTTTCTGACTGACTACTAACATGTACTGTGCCCACTTGTTAACATACGTCGCCCACCAGACAGCAGCTGCATGGTTTTCCAGACATGCAGCAATGTTATACACCCAGGTGGTGTTTATCACATATAGCATGTGTGCCTATGCAATTACATCTGCAAGCTGCACTACAAAAACTACTTATAACTCAGGTTGATTCATGCAATGAAATGTGTGATGCAAGTGTAGTTAGGGATCTGTTTGTACATTCACTGTATTTTTACCTTTTAAGGCCCAGAATTATGTATTGAGAATATTTTTGGTGCAGATTGCAGTAAGAAGTTGGGGATTTTTCCCCTATACAGTTGGAATCATTTTGGTGCCATGCATGTCCTACACCAACCGTTAGAAGAAATGCATCTTTAGTCACTCGTGTATTGACTTCAACATCCAGGAAAAATGGTTGCTGCCTGATACAATCAAAACAATTTCATATGTCCTGTACATATTTTTCAGTGCGCTTCTTGATAATGTCACCATATTACAAATAATTCTTTTATGTTGACTCCACAGAGCATTCACAGACTGCTGCCACAGCTGTCATCTGTTGCAGCGTGAAGTTGCATTTTATTCTTTTTACCTTAAGTTCACCTTTCCTTTCACCCCTCCTGCTTACACTCACCTCTACTCCCAGTCTCCCACTTATTTCATAGTTATTTACACCCAAGGACACCGCGGCCACTGGTGAAATTTAGGGAGTGTGTGTCTGACAAAGAGAGTGAGAGAAAATGACAGCAAGAGGTGGAGGAGAAGAACTAAGCAGCTCAGAAAACAACGGTCTCCTTCTTTCGGCGATTCTTATTTTACATCTCACCCCTCCTCTTGCTCTGTCAAGGCCACTCTTTTCTCCTCCTACTTGCTCGGCCGAGGAGAGGTCAGAGTAAGAGAGAGAGAGCAATAGACACACACACACACACACACACACACACACACACACACACACACACTGCAACCGTTACAAATCTTCTCCGCCTTATCGAGGACAACACACTGATAAGTGTGTCTCCACTCCCCATCCGACAGATCCATCTCTGAAAACATCTGAGACACACGTAGGAAGATGTGGAAATATATGTGTGTAACTGGCAGATTGATGGTTCACTTCACTCCCATTACTGTAAATTAGTCAAACCAGAGTTGAATAGCAGAATAGAGTTGAGTTGGGTTGTTTCAGGGGGAATACTGATGTTGAGGGATGATAACTAACAAGGTTTAGATGACATGAGATTTACAATACAATACAATACAATACAAACAACGTTATTAATCCCACTAGGGGCAATTTGTTTGGAGCAGCTTGTTGTATACAAAACACAGTAACATACAAACAAACAATAATGATAGACTGTGTGTGTGTGTGTGTGTGTGTGTGAGTGTGTGTTTGCACATTTTGGGAGTGCTGCACCTGCAACTAATGATGTGAAACTTGCCAACTTCATCTGCTGCAGCCCTCCATGCTCCACTCACTCCCCTCACATCAGACTTGCACCTGCTGACCCGTACTACCACACACACACACACACACACACACACACACACACACACACACACAGTTTGGCATGACAATAGCCATTCCACCACTCAGGGCTAAGTGCCTCCTTAACCTAGTCTCAGGCAATTAATTCCCTGATTTTTACTCCAGTGAATTATTCGTGTCTCATGGACTAAAACCAACCTTGACGTCATAATCTGTCAACTGCACTTTTAGTCTTTTATGGAGATACATGGGCTGAGGAGTGTCACGTAACCTCAGCTTCATCTTCAACCTAAATGACAGTTTCCCTCGCCACATAATATCAGTCATATACAGGTGTCTGGTGAACTGAGTGAGGTTGAAAACATGTAACTTATGATGCATAAAGTGATTACCTGAACTTGTGCACTTTATTTTTGTTAAGTGGAAGCCAGTCTGATGGGAGATAAGAAGTTACAGTAATATTGCTACCTTGGGACACATTTAATGCAAGAAAAAAAAGTCTGCTATTTTTATAGAAGTGGATGAGAAGATGCTCACAGCTCATTAAATGCACAATTTATATCTGCAGGGTCTATGAAAGTGGAAAATTCTTATAATAGCAAGATGTGAACATATATGCACACGAGCACACAGTTTTGTTTGCATTTAGATATGCATTTGTTCCCTTTTTTATAGGTATGCACGGTTTATCAGCTGTGCTGTAGACACACACATGGATCAGTGTCAGGGCCGTAGCCAGGATTATAGAAATACTCAGGTCATGAGTCACCACATACATCTTTTATTTATTCAGTTAACTGTTCATTTATATTTTCTTGTAGATTTGTTTTCCCCAACATGAAGGTATAAATTGTGTTTCATAGCAATCTACACACTGGCAGAAATTAAATTGTGGAATAGGAAAAAGCCTTGATTTATTTAATATTTATTTTATTATTGTTGGCCTAAAAGTAGTCAAATGTAGCCATTTTGAGGATAAAAATCCTGATCTCATCTTTAAAAATGCCCACAATGTGTACGTTTTTAATGGTAGAAACTCTCCCCAGGTTGCTGAAAAGTGTGTGCGCTTTCATGAATTAACCGCACATCCTCACCTCTGTGTGTGTTTTCGTGGTGGACGTGTGGGGCCACTGGGTCGAGGTGGGCTGGGTCCGTGGTTCCCACAGCCTGTGTGGAGGCAGCCTCTGCCGCGCTATCAGCCTCCGTCTCCGGCCCCCCAGCACCAGTGGGCCCCCCTGACGTCAGCCCTGGCCTGATAACGGGGTCCGCAGCGAGCAGTGGAGAGCTGGGAGGGGGGAGGAAGGGGGGCTGTAGATGGAGGGATGAGGTGGAGGGAGAGCGGCCAGCAGGGAGGGAATGGGGTTACACTAACAGAGCCAGTGGTGGATAAGACCCTCAGACAGATAAGACAGAGAACAGTGTGGAGCCTCTTTTGTTTTCCACTGCTCCTCCTGTCTGGTGGCATCTCCCTTCTCCTCCTCTCTGACGTTCCCTCTTTTTCTGTCCACTTTCAACTTCTTTTTTTTTTCTTTCAGATGTAACCAATTCGTTAAACTTTTCTCCTCCGCCGCCCCTCCTCTCATTGTCCAAACAGAAATATTCCTGCTGTTATCGGGCATGTGCGCCACGACCGTCCCTGGATTGAGGAACCTTTTCTCCTCTCGCTTCCTCATTGTGTTTTTGTTTTCTCTTACAGTGCTTTGAGAGAGGGAGGAGCCTGCCTTTGACTGACAGCAGAAGTTTTTGACGTTGATGAAAAGTTCACACACTTTTTCCCAATCCTCCCTCCTTCTCTCATTCTTTCTCCATCACACTCTGCATCTTCTCACACCATCTTAGTCACACTGACGCTTCTTTAACCCTCTCTGCATGAACTCTGCACGAACCCTTCAAAGACACCAGAATCCATTGTTTTGATGATGTCATCTCACCTTTACCTAACCTGAGTCTTACCCCTGACTTGCCCCTCCACGTACAAACAAACAGCTTTCCCTCTGCCTGCCACATCACTGCAACTAAGCCCCATGTATCAGCATATTAAACACTGTCTTTGCATTTCTGTTTGTGTGTGTGTGTGTGCGCACGTGTTCCCTATTTGCTCTTCAGGCCTTCGCTAGCCTGCGGACTTTGGCCACTGCTTATCACAGGGAGAGGTCCTGGGATCCCTGAGTCTTCACTGCTAAAAATACACACGCTATAGCTCACACACACACACTCTCGGTATCATGGGGCACCCCGCTATGAGGCTGTCAGTCAGATATTCGTCCAACATGATTGGTCAGTGGTGGATTTTGCACATGGGACCGTCTCTGTAACGAGTCACTCACAGAACTTCCTTAGGATTTTTCTCAATTTTATAGCTGGCATTCGAGCAAGCAACACCCAGGAGTGGAATTTCAAATATTAGCATACAAGCGTCAAAGAAATATTCAAACGTTTGTGTGAGTGAGTTGGTTAAGTAGCTTTACAAACAGTGGAGACCATCAGAACAAAAGAGGTTTGGATAATTGAATTCTTATCATCTGTAATTGAGTGTTGTGTGATGTGTTTGCACTGCTCTTCAAACAGTGTGAACCAAGAGTACAATTCAGCACTTGAGCCCGTCACATACGAGAACCTGCAACTGAGGAGTTAATAATTTATTCAAAAACAAAAAAAACACACTCCTGGTTAATGGTGTGTGTGTGTGTGTTTGTGTGTGTGTGTGTGTGTGTGATGATCTGTGTTGCTGAAGCCCAGGTGTCTTGCTGAGCGGTCTCCGCAGTGTGACTCCCTGACCTTACCTGGTCAAACACACTTAATCTGCAAGCATAACATACAGATCCCTTAGAATAACACACAAATCCACACACACACACACACACACACACACACACACACACACACGAGCATGATCCCACAAGAAAATTGTACCCATTTATAGAAAAATAAATGCTGAATGTTAAAAAAAAGTGGACTATAGATACAACAGTGTTTCTTTTTTTCAATAAACTGATAAAAAAAAACTTTAATTTAACTAAATGACTCACCCAAACTTTACCAAAATATTATTACTAAAGCTTAAACTGCCAAAAGTGAACCAAAACTTAACAAACTAGTGCTTGCATTTCCATATGGGATATGACGGGACACAAAAATGTGTTGCTTTTGTAGGATATTTATGATATGAACTGAAGTTCGCGGACAGGAAAATTTATCGATGAAGAAAGTTTTGATATTTCAACATAAGAATGAGAGCAGTAGAAACGTGGTGGTAGTCAGAGAGAGACCTTTGTGGCGAGAGTGGAGAGTAGAGCTTTAATGTCCCCATGGGCGACAGAAACAAAGAAGGTTAACGCCAGCGTCACTTGTCACCAAAACCATTTAGAGAAGCAGAGAGAAGCCAATTTAAAAAGCCAATAGTTGATTAAATAAATGTCTTTGTTTTTAGTGTAACAAATGAAATCACATGTTTTGTGCACATGTTGTTGTCAAATTTGAAAATCAGGCTCAATAAAGTAAAATCAATTAGAAAAGTCAACTGAGGTTTATCAAATAATCGTCAAACAAGAAAATTGAATAAACAATCCAAAAGGGACAAAAATTTGAGAGTCGTCACGTCAGACGTAATCAGAGGTCTTCATGAGCCCATCTGAGAGACAACGAGTTAACATTGATTAGCTCTGTTTCATCGTTATCATTATCACATGAGTGGATCCATGACGATTGATCTGATCAGATAACAGGTGAGGTCAGCAGGAACAGATGCAGACAAGATGAAAGGTCTTTTGTAAAAAGAATTCATACTTTCTGCTTACTTTGCAAAACAGCATGCTAATGAAGAATATGTGAAGCGTGTGTGTGTGTGTGTGTGTGTTTCCCTGGCCTCTGTTGGCCCATATCGACAGGGTATTATGCCTCCTGGCTTTTCCTGCTTCTCCATTTGAAGTCTTCTTCCTGGAGCCAGGAGTCTACTAGCCTCGGTGTGTGTGTGTGTTTGAGTTTGTGTGTGCAAGGAAGAAGGGCCAAAGTAAGTCACCGACCCCAAATGATTGAGTCTCTGCCCCAGCCAAGACGGGGACGGTTTTCCTGGTGCCTGGTTCGGACACACACACACACACACACACACACACACTTTCCTCAGCAACAGTCTGCTGATGTCCGCCACATACCAGCATCTCTATCTAGTCCCTCACCCAACACCTCCTCATTCATACACACAGCTCAGAATGATGGTTATAAACACACACACACACACACACACACACACACACACACACAGTTTTCTGGGTCTCTGGCCTCTGTCACTGTCAGTGATACAGCCTGGCATGTGCAAACACACAAATCAAAAACACACACTGTACTGTACAATAACAATAAAGAGGATGAACTCGGTTTGATTCTTTGGTATTTTTGTAAACTGTTCACCCTATATTTATTTGGTCAGATTAGACTGCGCTGTAGTAAAAGACGAATGCTGCTGAATGAGGACTGACTCATTATCTTGCTCTCCAAACGTCTTGTACAGCATGAAAAAACAGAAATGTCTCCATGTTTCTTTTGTTACATTAATTCTTATTTCTCCTCTTCACATGGTGGCACACAGACTGAACTTCTATACATTAACTGGAACCATAAAAGCATGAATCACCTCTGACTTTGGTGCTACTTTATGCCCTTGCAGGCAAACAGAGACCCACGCCTTGATATTATTAGCCACCAATTGGTGGTTCTGTTATCAGCCTGAATTTACACATTGATGATAGTTCCCCATTTCCATTGAGGCAATATTGCTCTATTTGACTTCTACAAGAGAGGGTGGGGGGCAGTGAATCAATATTACTGTAGTAGTTGTATAAGGATCATGCATAGGTAGATGAATAGATATATTTCTAACAGCAAAATCATAATTCCTCTGTTTATGTAGTTTTATTTCACACTTGCTTTGGCAAACATCTGTTTCCCGTGCCAATAAAGCCCCTTTGAATTGAATTGAACTGAGATAGATAGATTGATCCTGCATGTGTGAAACAGGTGTATAAAGCCTTTTGTGGCTCCAGAGGGAGCTGCACAAAGTCTGATAAATGTCCTCAAGTGATGTCAGTTGAGTCAGCGTCGGTTGGGGGTCGAAGACTACAAGTTTGAAAATGAAAAAAATCTGCGAGTGTGGAGCTAGAAAGAAGTGAGCTTACCAGACGTCTGTGGCCCGCTCCTCATCTCAGCTTGAGGCAAGCAGCTCGAGGCTACATTAGCCGCTACTAGCATAACACACCAGAATCTGCAACTGAACCGTCTGCAGTTGCGGTGCATTGTGGGTAATGTAGGCGCTGGGTTTTGACAAGGAAGAAGAATGCGTGGAATAAAGAAGATGACATCTCGATTTTTATCCTTTTTTCTTTAACTGTCCATCGTGAGTCTGACAGTGTTACAGGAGTGCAATGTTAAATCAGTGGAGCGCTCTTTTAAAGTGCCTGCAGTTGCATGATTGACCCACACAGGTGTTTTCAATTATGTTACCTGGTTAGAGCTCTTCTCCGAGCTACTTGATTAACGTGTTTTGCTGCACCTGTTACAACGGGACAATTTACATCTATATGGGTATTTTATCATTTTTTATTTTAATGTATCTATTTGTAAGGGACCATGAATTATGACATTTCATGCCATTGTGTTATTTATTGATTTGCTGAACTCAACAGAGGATGCATTTCCTAAAGAACACAGACACATAGTTTTTCATTTGATTTGATTTGTCACGTCTTTTAGTTACAGTTTCCGCACACACACACACACACACACACACACACAGAACCACATAATTCAATGAGTCCGTGGGAAGTGGCTGCACAATGAAATGGCCTCGTGTGTTTACGTTCACTGGTGTTGATGACAGGTATAAATCTGTCCTCATGAGGACAACAACCGCCGGAGACTTCCGACTGAAGGCGCGTCAAGCATCCAGCGCGATACATCATATCTGTCATGAAAAAAAAAAAAAAAAGACTATAACCTTAATGTTGCTTATACAAATACCAGTTCAGCACACGTAGCCTCTGCACGTCAAGAAGTAACGTGACAACCAACTGAAACAAATCAATAACCTGTTAGACCCTCCAGGTAACAGCTAATATATTTACACAGCGAGTTACCTGCTTCTGGTACTTATTTATTAATTTCTATAGGCCTTCTATCGGATAATGGATAGGAACTTTGGGGAGGTTTGACTTCCGATTGATGAGACTGCACGGTTAATTGATATGTCGTTAATAACGGCCACCACGTGTTTATAAACTACAAAATATCTCGATCTCTTATACCAGAATAATCAAGCTTTCGTTCATAACCTATTTTTAGATTGTAAAGCACCACCCTGCTGCAAAACATATAGCAAATATCACTGGGCTAACACGTTTACTTTAAGACAGATAGCCTATTTATACGACACGTTTGCAGAAAAATAATATCAATTCAATTCACTTCAGTTTTATTTATATAGCGCCATATCATAACAAAGTTATCTCAGGGCACTTTTTCGAGTAGAGCAAGTCTAGTTAGTCTAATTAGGCCTATAGCTTTATTATAACTTTAAATACCACTTGAAAAAACAAGATCACTACAACATATAAGCACCACAGACCGACACGAATATTGTACTGATTTTCTCAAAAGGATTACTCGGGAATTAACTATCCACCAATCATTTTTTAGAGAAATTTCAAATAAACGAAAATACATTTTGACAAATGGTAACGAGAGCTAGTATAATTGAGTGAATGAAAGCTTGGATTTACAGTAAACACCTACAAATAAAAGTTGCTTTAACGTTCAGTGTTCATAATGATTTTATTTACAGATATTTTGAAATTGTTTAAGACAGAAATGGAAACCGATCTGCGGTTCTGTAACAGGGAAGAGGCCAACACACGAGCAACAACTCTACTGAAAAAGTTCTTATGCGTTTATTTAATTCACGAATAAAAATAAAAAGTTATTTTTTTTGGATTAAAATGACTCAAATCCACTAATAGGAAAAAAATCCCAACAAAAAAATATCGTTTAATCCAAATTAGCAGCAAGAACATAATGAGTAAAAATAAAGATATACAATAAAATATAATATAATTTGGTTGGTCGAATTCTTGCAAAAATTTTACGGCTCATTAAAATAATTTTTCACATTTCTTTTTGGCTTGGAGAGAGAGAGAGAGAGAGAGAGAGAGAGAGAGAGAGAGAGAGAGAGATGATAACAGCTGGATCTTGATCACAGGGTATAGTCTCTTACTCCTCCTCCTCTCTCTCGTGTCTCCTCTCAGTTTATTCCTAATTTTCTGAATGTTGCGGTTTACTTGACTTCTTACCAGCAGATCTGATCTTTAATAAGGACGAGAGAGCTTTGCGGATTGTATTAAACTATTTATTTTTGCGTTAACACTCAACAATCCTGTGCGTAACTGCATCCATACTATCATTATCCCTTCTATCAACACGGATGTCCAGCTTCAAGGAGAGGATATGTATCAGGGCATAATGACAACCAACCACGGACCTTCCTATGAGGCTGGATTTCTCCACAACGCCTCGGCGGGCACCTCTCCGGTTTATGTGCCCACCACCCGGGTCGTCACCCCCATGATCCCGGCGCTGCCTTACCTCCAGACGCCCGGTGCGTCGCAGCAGAGCAGCCCCGTGTCGAGCCACTCTGCCTGGGCGCAGCCTGGCGCCGACTCGGTGCCCTCGTACAACCACTCCCCGGTGTCTCCGCGCTTCGCCTTCTCCACCAGCCCGCCTCTGTCCTCCGGGGTGGCCACGGCCCGGGAGACGGTAGCTTCTTACACCAGCCCACTTAACATCTCTGCCAGCGGGAGGGAGCACTACGGAGCCCGGAGCCTCAGCGGGTCGTATCACAGCCACTACCCGGCCTACATGAGCCCGAACGTGGGTGGAACGTGGCCATCGTCCCACTATGATAGCCCGGTCCTCCACGGTCTCCAAACCGGCGCTCCTCCTGGCACAACACGGCACCCAAACATAGGTGAGCGACAGGAAAATAAAATACACATTTTTTTTTCATAATTTATTTTAGCATTTAAATATTTTGTGTAAGTGTCATGCTGAATATATTCTGTTTTAGTTTTTAATAAAGGGTGTTTTGACTTTTTAAAATTGTGTCATGCAGAAATGTAAAGAATGTCAGAGAGGTCGCAAGACCTGACTGAAAAATGGGACTTACAGAACAACAGGGTTATATAGGCCTGTATATATTTTGACAAATATAATTTGGCAAATCCTGGTGCAGGACAAGTCTTAAAATCAGTTTCGTCTGCATGTATAGCAGAAATAGTCTCTTAATTAAGACCCATCATCAAGATTAAGGTAGTGTAAACTGACAGAACACAGTAAACACACTAGATTGCACTAATTTAAAAGGCCTGAAATATGATCTGAAAATAACAAATAAATCAATAGGGCCGATTATAATAATACAAGATTAAATGCTGTATATTTTACACAACTTAAAGAACAATTCGGAAATAAAACTCATCAATTAGATGTCCTTGAATTTAAACTTTAGGCCTTTTTTTTTTTTAAAGATCTGACGATGAGTTACTGTTCGTCTAATTTCTGCAGAGCGAAAATGAACGTTACATTTAAATGAAGAAGGCCGTGCATGTTCTTTTAATTCATTACATTTGATTAAAACAACGCGCCAACCAAAAACATTAACGAGTTTTTAGAAAGTCGCAGGCGGCCACATGAGATAAGTCAGTGCTCCGTTCACCACGGACACATGAGTCCCTGCAGAACGATTAAACGCTGATTGTCACCTTTGAAAATTTGGAGTTTGGCAGTTTATTTTTTATGTAACACGATTTTTTTTCACGACAGTTAATATGATATGGAAAGCATACTTTTTCTAACAAAATGTAAGTTATGTCTGGCTGCTTTTCTTCCTGAAACAGCAGTTGGTTTATCCGCTTAGAGCGAGAGTATCGATGGATCATGTTTACGGTTAGTTGAGAGTCTTGTAGTTGAGACACTGGCTGCTTCGCTGCATTATGTTTGTGCAATTATCACACATTTTAATTATTATTTTTTAAACTTTATTATTACTTATTCCATGTGTTTGGAAGTGACACTTTACACGTAAAAACAACATAAAGCCACTGAATTCATGGCTATAGTTACTTAATTTTGATGAATAAAGACAAGAGTTTTATATTTTTCTATATTCTATATTTCTATTTTAGGAGGCTTTTTTAAACCATACTTTACAATGATTTCCTTTAAAATAAACCAATAGGCCAGACTGAGTATTAACGACAATTAACATTTAACACACAGATTGGCTGTTTTTAACGGCCATACAACCCCAAGTCAAACAAACAACTACCAGCATATAATTAACACACAATAAATAAATGTATATTTTTATGAATCAAAGACACATTATTGGAGTGACAGAAATTAATATTTAACTGAGCCTGAATTGATAACACAGTTTGTAGGGATTATGGTTTATGAGTTGTGTTTGACTGTGTCCTTGTGGATGAGGTCAGATTTTTATTAGATTTATAGAAGTGCGTGTGTGTGTGCGCGTGTGTGTGTGTGTGTGTGTGTGTGTGTGTGTGTGTGTGTGTGTGTGTGTGTGTGTGTGTGTGTGTGTGCGTGTGTGTGTGTGTGTGTGTGTGTGTGAGACAGGACTCACTGCATCAGCTGCAGAGTCCTGTCAGTTAGTGAGGATACAGTGAACCCTTTTTCAGTAAAACATCATCCATGTTAGGAGTAGTTATAACCTTAACGTGGCTTCAGCTTCACAGAGTGGATCTGGCCTTTAGCTGCAGGGTGCAGTGTACGCTGGACCATAGCAACACATTGATTTTGCTTAGGTTGTCAGTTTTTCAATGACTGCCACTTGCACCTTGTATAGTCTACATTACTAATCAGACACCAACCTGTGTTTCTTCCATTATCTACATTTTCTGTACTGCTGGCAGCTGCAGGGTGATGGGCATGTTTTCATTTCATTATCATGTAACGTACAACCTAATCTGATTGGCTGGATCATTATTAGACACATCACTTATTATTAGTATCAAATTAACAGTTGATTAGCAGCTGATTACTTCCTCATTTATAAATATCAGCCACTCTTTCTGTCTGCCGATTAATAAGCATGTGACCCGACTGACTGCACTTAAAAGAAAAGGGGTTTGTGTGGTGATAATTTAACCGTTCGTTCAACCGTTTGATGAAGAAAGAAAAAGATCAGCTGTACAAGAGGGTGAGAGATAACAGCATTGATCCACTCTGACCTCTTCATCTGATCACACTCAACTCACAGCGCAGCCTGTTCACTCACTGATGGAGGAACACGCTTCAGGCTTCACCTCATTGTTTTACAGTCACATGAAAATGTAATTTGATGGAGAGGCATTCAGCAGTGAAAGTCTCTGTTGTTCGGTTGGTGAGCAGGAGAAAGGGAAAGTCCCTCAGCTGTCAAGTCACTTACTTTTTCTTCTGGGTCAATGAAAGAAGAAATCAATCACAACGAGGATTCTTTTAGTGATCGTCACATAAAATATGATCAGTGATAATTAGCATAAAGCCTTCTGGGACTTTTAAGTTCTTTAAAACATCTGTGAAAATATGTTTTATGATTATTTAAAAACAGCTTAAATTAAGTTTTTATCTATGTCAGACTTTTCCACAGAAACATCACAATTACGTTGATCTAATAAACATCTTTGTTAAAACAGTTAATAAAAAGGAACTTATCCATCAGATGTTTAGTTTATGACTTTCTGCCTTGATGTAAAGTCTGATCTGACTTAAATAGAAAAATTATTTTATGTAAACAGCTACAACATTCTTCCAACTACAAGAGAATCTTTTTATGATATATGTTTTGGATAAATATAGTTATTTTACTTTATAAGACATTATATCTGTATAATCACTGTGAGAAGACGCTGGCAGTAATGACAGTTAAACGTGTCTCTGTCATCTGTTAGCCTTGGAATATAAAATAAAAAAACAACTGATGACTCAAACAGTTTATTCTCTCCCTTTGCACTGTGTCATGTTGGCAATTTCTCTGCATATGGTTAAAAATGAATAAAGTAAAGTTTAAACAGCACTGAGCGTAAAATGCATAAAATATCAAAACCAAAAATACTTATTCTGAAGAATAAGTAAGTACAGGTAACATTACCGTGCTGTAAAAATACTCCATTACAAGTAAAACACCTGTACTGAAAATATTAAGTAAAAATATGTGTCTTAAAGTATCAAAAGTAAAAGTACTCAATGCAGAAAAATGACACATGTGAGTGTTATACTAGTACATACAGTATATTACCATTAGATTATTATTACTGATACATTACTGTATAAGCAGAATTTTACTCTTGATGGAGCTAATTTCAGCTATTTCATATATTGTTTGGTGGTTTAATTTACAGCAATGCATCAAATTTTATAAACTCGTCTTGTGTTTTTTCTGTAAAACCAAATTTGTGAAGTAACTACAGCTTGTAGTATATGTAGTGGAGTAAAATGTGCATTAATTCCCTCTGAAATGTGGAGTAGAGTTGTAAAGTAGCATAATAATCTTATAATGTATATTAATAATGGGCCAGGTTGTTATAAAAATGTGTATATTTTGATTTTTGATCATGTGTTTTGCATGTAAAGTCTCTATATCCAAAGTAATTAGTGACCACAGCCATCAGATAGATGTAGTGGAGTAAAAAGGAACAATGTTCCCACCTGAAATGTTGTGGAGTAAAAGTATAACGTCCGAGAAAACGTGACAGTAGCACAGAACTGTACTTAGATAAAGATTAACTTTAACTCTACCACTGTGACAACTGAAAAAACAGACAGCTAGTCTTCACATGTCACAGTAGATTGAATCTTTTATTTATTTTTGTCACCTTTGTCCTCTAATAGCGCCACTGTGGGTGTTTTTAAACTGCACCCTGATAAAGACACACTGACGTTCACGCAGGGGAACAAATAAACCTCCATTTAGATAGACACGGACGCTGCACTGATTCTTATTGTCTTGTGTTGCTGTGTTTGTGTTGGCTACAATTGCTGCATGGCTCAAGGTTAGCTTGCCCTGCTGTCTTTGTTTTGCTCTCAGCCTTGGAGGAGGCCTGCATATGTATCAGTGCCATTCCAGTTACACTCTGCAGCGAGGGAGGAACAAATGGAGGCCAGATTTGTACCATCTGAAGGAGAATTATTATGTGCAGTGGAGCGTATAACACAATATGATCTCATTTAAATGTGGCTTTTACAGTTTATAAGTTGGTGTTTTCCACATGTCCTCAAGCTATTCTCAGCATAACGTCACATAGCTGATGAATATTGTCACCTGTGCTTTTGGTATCACTGCTAAATGAAGAAAACAATTTGATGATTGATGTTCTTCCCCTGAACAGCTAAGTAGTTCTTGGGAGATACTCTGTTATGAGCCAGGTGAGAGAGTGAAGATCACGTTCATCAGATGTCATGTTATCTGAGAGAGAGGGAGAAAGAGATGTGATAGACACAGAGTCTCTATTTGAATATGATGGAGCTCTATTCCGTCTCTATTTCCAGCCGGCTCTTTATCTCATGGAGAGCTGCGAGATAAGGAGGGATTCCAGGCTGCTGTTGCATGGGCCTGTTGTGGGACTGTAAACCGGCACCTCCTGCTGGTGTAGAAGTGCCACTGCATTTGATAATCACCCTGTCAGGGTTTGACAGAGCAGGGGGTGGAAAGAATTTTTGTGGCATGAGCCCAGCTGGAAGTTAAATTTCTCTAAGGATCACAGAAATGAGCTCAGTTTGGGCCGATAACATAAACTGGACATGTGCTAAGTGATATGTTGAATGATGTAAAGGTCAGTTTCATTTTCTTTGCAATGGCCGACAATGGTAGCAGACACTCTGAACTGTCCTTGTCAGCTTTACCAATCTTTGCCAAAACACTATTAGTAAAACATCAATTTTTCAGATAGAACAGCCTTGGCTTCATTACAGCTGGTAAAGGCGGGGCTGCTTTTAATTACTTTAAATAATGCTGGGTAACAGCATCTATAATATTACCTCACAATTTCTTTCTTGATTATATTTTGTATTATTAATCTGAATCTGTAAATCTGTAAAGTAACTAGTAACTAAATTTATCAAATAAATGTAGTGGAGTAAAAAGTACAATATTTCCCCTTTGAAATGTAGTAGAGTAAAAGTATAAAGTAACATAAAATGGAAATGCTCAAGAAAAGTACAAGTACCTCAAAACTGAGAGATACAGTTTTATATGACAGAAGCAGATTTCTGTTTGATCCAGATCAGGCTGAAGGGAAGGAAAAAGAAAAACCTTTTCACACAAGTAACGTGAAGTTTTGGCTTATTATATTTATCTCTTGTCGTCCTTCATCAGACCTGTTTGAAGACTTTGCTGAGGGGCGAGAGTGTGTGAACTGCGGGGCGATGTCAACCCCCCTCTGGAGGCGGGATGGTACCGGCCACTACCTGTGTAACGCCTGCGGACTGTACCACAAGATGAATGGCATCAACAGACCTCTTATCAAACCTCAAAGACGGCTGGTGGGTGACAGTAGAGCACTTTTCACTGCACCTCCTTCATTTCACACGTGTCATACAGCAAAACAAATTCTGATATTTTCGGCTTTTTCATAAATAAAGAATGGATGTCTTTTCTTTTTCTCCTTATATTATACGCTGCAGTCTGCCTCGAGGAGGGTGGGCCTGTCCTGCACCAACTGTCACACCACCACCACCACCCTGTGGCGACGAAACGCAGAGGGAGAGCCGGTCTGCAACGCCTGTGGCCTCTACATGAAACTCCACGGGGTGAGAGAGAGAAAGAAGAGATTTCTAAATGAATCTGGGATCAAGCTTTGCAAAGAAAAATACACACAGAGCATCTCAATGTATAGACGTCAAGAATGTAAATATACATTTAAGCACCATGTTGAAGGTCAAGTGCAGACCATCCCCAATGATAATGTAACTCTGAGCTAAAATGAGAAATGACTAAATGTTTGATGTAATGGACGACTTATCAAGGAGCCTCTGCAGGTTTTTATTTTTTATACTTTTTATACCAAATTAACTTAAACCACTGACCTACCTGGATGATAGGAAATCCATCATAAAAGGTGATTTAAAGGACGAACATTCCCAGAGTTTTTTGAAATGGCCAGCCTCCACATTACTTCAATCTGCTGTCTGACTAAGAGTTATTCCTCTGTCTTGGTGTCTCGACAGGTACCACGACCCTTGGCTATGAAGAAAGAAGGGATCCAGACCCGCAAACGCAAACCCAAGAACCTCAACAAGCCCCAAACTGGTGAGCTTCAAAACCACATGTGCTTATGTTTGTGCATATATGTAGATATGGATGTTAGATAAACAGGGGCATAGCTAAGACAGGTGACTTAGGGCTCCCCCCCTTAACATCCACAACCATCATTATTCTATCTATGATGAACAAAAATGGGAATAGGAAAAAATGTATTTGAACAAACCCTGTTCAAAAATCACATTCACATGTGTATGCTGTCTGTGAATGTGTACTGACCTCAGTTCTGTGCTCCACAGGGACCCCAAGCAGCGAGGGGACTCCAGTCACGCCAAGCAGCACTCCCCGTGCCTCCGCCGCCACAGAAGAGCCCCGCCAGATAAAGACAGAGCCGGACACTCACAGCGTGTACTCACACCACAACGCGCACACACAGGTTGGACGCCTTTTCAGTTGAATTTCAGAGAATATTTACATCCAAAAATGTATTTTAGAGTCTTTTGGTTGTTATGACAAAAAAGGTAGAGGCACTCATTGCACATTACATTAAGTTAGAACAATCTAATGAGCCCAGAAACTTGTATCACCTAAAGGAACAGAAAACAGTTAAACTACGGTTTAGACATGATTATTATAACCCAAATACAATAAATAAATACAACGTGGAGTCTTATTTTGCACTTATTATATTGATATTTCTCCCACATGCCAAATAATAGGACAAGGAAAGGAAAAGGTAAAAGTCTATCTATGATCGCCTCATAGGACATATTACATTAAATTACAGATTACATTCCTTCTGTATCCCTCTAGATTGCAGCCCTGCCAGCCTACATGGCAGCTCAAGGTGGGGCCATTCCTCTCAAGATGTCCCCTGGAGGCCATGGCGGGTCTTCTGGCTCCAAAGCTGAGCCCTGGAACAACCTAATCCTGGCCTAGAAGACCTACAACCCAGCATCTCAAACCGACCGATTAAACTCTCCTGAGAGACCAGGGTCTCCAGACAGCAGACTGCCGCTCTGGATGCAGATGTTCCCACAGCCCACACACCGCACAGTGCCTTCAGTACGACGCTCTGGGACGAAATACGTGGGCGCCACAAAAGAAACGGAGATCCTAAACAGAACTGCGCAGATACTGTGTGTTCAATCACAGTAAATCGAGGACTGAAAGGAGATCATTAAAGAGCAGCACTGTGATTAAACACACAACAACTCTTGACATGAAAAACTGCAACAAGTGAAAAATGGGAACTTTTTTTTGTCACTCTCACCTTTCTTACTGTGCCAGTGCAGGGGCATTTGACAACTACTGTAACTTAATCCAGTAACAAATAACAGGTCAGACTTTTTCTCCCTGAGTTATTTTTATTTTAATATATTTGTCTTCATTCTTCACATTATTATGGACAATTTGCCATAAAAAGATGGACTCACAAAACACAGCAGCACACCTTAGATTACCAGCTGTCTATTTAAAGGGTCAGTTCACATTAATAAGAAAAACATTTACATTTATTTACTTTACACCACAATGCAATGGCGAATGAAACTTTGTTTGTGGTGCTAAAAGCATTGAAAATGTCTCTTTACAGAACAAACTATGCTACTGGTTACTTAATAATCTGCAGACCTCGATGGGATCAATTTTCGGTATTTTGTAGATGATTAAAACTGTTCAAAGGTGGTGAGGTCTGTGGATTATCTGGTAAAGCACTTGTGAGGATTTAACCACACACAAACATGCAGTCATCTTAGTTGTAGAAGGGCGGCTCAGTGTCAGCAGCAAAATCTCAACATGTTTGCAAATAAAACCAAAACTATCTGCAAAGCAAAATACCAGTGGTCAAAAATCTGTACGTGATTTGTGATTTGGGTGAACTGACCCTTTAAACTTTGCCCAAAATTGTCAGAGTGCATCTAATTCTACAAGCTAATCAGGAGCATTTCTTATAAACGTACTGTAACTAAGAGAATTGCTCGAGACATCCATCACTCCTCAACACCAGTGACATGAGCTTCAGTAAACACGATCTCCTACTCAGTGCAATAGAAACCAACAGCTCCCTGCAGCCTGTTGTTTCTGGATCAGTTGCCTGGACCGTGTGCCTTTGTCCTTTTGATAAAGTGTCAGTATTGACACCTCTATGAAAACATGCATGATAAACTACCTATGCAGCAACACATGATGAATGTGGGATGGAAGTAATGGCACATAGCTCCCTCTGCTGACACAAGTGCAGATGTGCATCCACAAGAAAACTTTAATACTTCAGAGCCTTTCCAAAAAAAAAAATCCTGCTAGTATTTATTATTATAGGCACAACCCCAAACCACACCATCATCCGATTATCATCCATTAGCTGAAGGATGTTTGATAAACTTTATGAAGGAGTGTTGTATTAAGACTGTACAGTTTGTTAGCAATACTTAATGCTTTAATTTGCTTGTGACAAGCACGGAGGCAACATGTGTAAATGTGGGATATCGCCACATGTAATTACTAAAATATATGAGCATATATGTAAAAAAAAAAAAAAACCTCCACTCCAGTATAATTATAATACACCATTTGTGATATATTGTAAGTAAAGACACAGTGAGATTCTCAGTGTGCACTAACACTACCTGATGCCTTTCCTAACTGTAGCTCTGCTGAGGAAACTAATAAAGACAAAGCATTCTGGCATAATGCAAATGGTATGTATGGTGCACAGGTTTGGTGTCATTCCACTTCAAATGCATACCAATCATTAGTGAAATATTTAGTCTTAACTTCCTCATCATCTTCACAAACGGTTTATTTATTGGACGACTTGTGGAGCTATTGAATCTTTTTCTGAAAACCGTATCCTTCCAATTTCTAAGTATTCTTTTGTGAACTTCACGACGTCTTTGATAAAAAGCCGGACGGTGCATTGATTGAAGTCTTCAGTCAGCTTCTCCCTGATGAACTCGGCGAATTTGTCCTGCACCATCTTCTTCCAGCACTGTTGAAATGTGAGTCTCATGTGATCCTGGATGGCGTCAGATACTTGTGAACTGAAAGCGTAATCAAACGCAAATGCCCGTCCTTTTTCTAAAATTTCCTCAAAACGTCCACTCTTTTCTGAAAGCAGAGCTTGTGCAGCTTCGATCACGGCGTTCACGTCCTCTGTGAACATTTTTTTCTCTTCCTCAGGTTTGCATTCAAAAATACTATGCATGCTTTTGAAGTAGCTCTTCCAGTCCTGCCCCTGCACAATGTTTATCAAAGGGAAACTCACAGATCTCAGGAGGTGTTTAACAGCAGAAAACACATCTTCACATAAAGGATTAAGATCAGTGCTCTTTTCAGCTGCTTTAACGTAGCTCTCATGGTCCTCAGTCTGATCTATACAGTCCACCTGGACGTAGTTAATATCCCTGAACAGATTTTCTTTAGCTCCTTTGAAGCCCCAGCACTTCACATAACCAATATGAGTCTTCACTCCATACACACCCCACCACTTCTGAGCTTTCTGAACCAGGTTCAGCATGCATGGATCAGTATTTCTGGCCAAACACGGGCTGTTCATGGTGAAAACATACACCTTCCAGTCTTCTGAGACAGACTCTGACCCCAGAAGTTCCTCCGTTTGTTTAATAATGATGTCCTCGCTGTGTTCTCCGTTGTTGTAATTAGGATAATAAGGTCCATACATGACAATCTCCTCCTGCTTCTCGATTACGGCCCATGAATGCTGCTTATATTCTGCACCACACTCCTCAGTCACGTCACGGTGAAACTCCAAAAATTTCTTGTTGACCGAGTCGTTGAGGAAAATGTCATCGGTGGCTTGTCTGAACTTGAGATGCTCCAGTACTTTCTTCACAGAGTATTGTGTGTCAGCCCAGGACGATATCTGCTCAAAGAAGCTCTCAGTGTCAGTCAGGTGTTTTGTCTCTCCGTTCATGAATGCTTCACGTGTGCAGGAGTGACCACAGCTTGTCCTGTAACACAAAGATATCTCATTGTAAGGCATAAACGTTCGGGTGAATAACACAAAACACTGTGGTTACTGGGAAACAGTGGTGTCTCATATGTAAATATTCACGAAAAGTAGATGCTTCTTAGCACAAAGTCCAAGTGGACCTGTGATAAAAATTTGTTTTCAAATTACTATTTTATTTACTTTTTAAAGGAAAGGTGCAAATAGGCAGATTTTGTTACCTTTGGACAGAGCCATGCTAGCTGTTTCCCCCTGTTTCCAGTCTTTATGCTAAGCTAAGCTAACCGCCTCCTGGATGTAGATACATTTTTAATGGACAGATGTGAGAGTGGTATTTTTATCTAACTCTCTGTACGAAAGCAAATAAGAGTATTTCCCAAAATGTCAAACGATTTCTTTAAAATAATTAATTATTGGTTAAAATACTATTTCCAAGGTCAATAATGAACCATAATAACAAAAATATAAATATGTATCACCATTGAATAAACCAGGTTGATAATAAATTTATTTTTCACCATACAAATAAAACTGTCTTACTTATGTAAATAAGAAACAAGTTTCTTCACATTTCTTTAAATGGTTTCAGAGAATATGTCTTAAAAAAAACATTTGCACATCAGGAGAGCTAATTATAGCTCAACATTTCATTAATCACGAAACAAATGTGTGGAGAACTTGAGTAATACCAAGAAGAACTGAAAATGTGACCTAAAACAACCCAGGTGCTCAAATAAACTTGTGCTTTTCCTGTTGCGATGCATTGTTTAAGACAACAGTTTCACGCCCAATATAAGCATGTACTGTAATTCTTCTTCAGTAAATACCTACCTCAGTCTGTCATGCTCTGTGGCTCTGTCAGTCTGATATCTGTCCAGCAGAGTTTTCAGACTGGCCAAACATTTCTTCGTGCACAGCGGAGGCTCCTTTTCATATCCATCAAACAGAGGCCGCTTACGGCTCAGCCTGAATAACAGCAGACTGATTAACATGTAGGATCAGAGAACACTTTATGTACAGTGGCTGTTTAAAATGAACCAAACACTGGGGGCTTCATGAGACATCTGTGGACAACACTAATACATAATACACTAATTTATGAGCCTACCCAATGCCTTCAGCTATTCCAGTCAAAGAAAACACAGACAGACACATATTAGGATTCTAGGAAACGTTTGTTATCCTCTTTTTCAGGTTAGGTTTTGTCACAGTAAGAACTGAGTTTACTCACGTGGGAAGTTCCATCCGGACTCCTCCGCCCTGGTAGTTCAGGAATCATTCAATCAAAATGTGGCCCCTCTTTTCTCTTGCAGGGTCAGTCAGACATGTAGTGTAGCTCGGATGGCTCCTGATCGCAAGACAAACAGCTCTGACAAACTAAGCGACGGGTGAACGGTTACACTATCAACATATTTACTCAGACAGCTGCTTGAGGGTTTGTGACTGTCAGCACTGAGCTCCTCCTCTTGGTAATGCTCACGGCCATATAGATATTGCCTAACCAGCCGAGCTACACAGCAGGTGTGTGTTCTCTGCTGCTTTATGGCATCCTCAGTGCCCCCTTTTTTCCAGTTGGGCAAGTTCACTGAGGTGTGCAGAGGGGACAGATCAAAGACTTTTGAAGTGCAAGATGTGATCGTTTTGCCTCAAAGTGACAAGATTGGAAGACAAAAGAAAATGCATGAGATTCTTGTGGTTCGTTTGATGGGTTGAAGTGATACATGGAAGCTACAAAGTGACACACATACTGTGCAGGAGGTTGGCTTCAGTTCACTACAAGCCCTCGAGCAAAATCTATTAAATTACAATTGCACAATTAGTCTTCAGTATTCACAAGGCTGAAATCCCAAATGATGTGTGTATGTGTATAAAGCCGACACTGTGGAGGAGAATTTATTAAAAGCAATTTTTTGTTGCATATCATCTTATATCTACCTATATATGTATCATTAATGTGTTAGTCTGTATAGGAATTTGAAGCTTTATTTAGAAAAGTGTTATCATTTTCATAAACACACTTCACCCTTTGTGTTCAGGGTTTTGTTTGTTATTATTTTAACACAGGCCTCTGCTATCACTCTGATGAATGAAGTATGAGTGCAATATGCAACAACAGTTTATGAACAGCATAACAGCAGCTTTGTAAGGCTTGGTTTGAACAATACTGATGTGACGCTTGCTGTTTTCTTTCTGTCCAACATTGCCTGAGGGATAACAAACAAAAAGGCACACAGTACATTTTATGTTTAAGCGAAACAAGATATGTGGTGATTTATCAAAATTTTGAAGTCATCAAATCAACTGTGGAGGTCCGACGCCTTTGGCTCTTTATCATCAACTTAATCATCATTACTGGGGTTTTGTGTCTTTGCATGTTTGTACATTTCTTTAGCAACAACATAGCCAACTGTAACGACATCAGTCCCCTTTGTGTTTTCTTGTGGTTTCCGAGAAATGTCGGTAGCTAATTGAGGTAAACATGTACGGACAGTGTCGCATTTAAAAGAAATTCATGTGAACACGTGTCAGGAGACTGTTGTTATAAACAGAGCCGTGCACGGTAACACGTTAGACAGGATCTAGGTGTTACTCTATTTCTGGTTTCTGACAGAGCAGCTTATCTGTGTGTTAAAGTCATGGCTGTTAACAGCAAGAACTGAAATATTACAATACAGAGTGTGTTTCAATACAGGACGTTAACTTTTATTTAAGGTTTTTAACTTTATTATTGGTTTTTAGCCATGCTAGTGGCATGGCTCTAGGGATGGCAATGTGGATCTGTCCCGCAGTCCATCACTTTGGTCAAGACTAAAATATCTTAATAACTATTAGATGGACTGCCATGAAATTTTATCAATGCATTCATGGTTCCCAGAGGATGAATCTTACTGACTTTGGTGATCCCCTGACTTTATCTCTTGTGCCACCATGATGTTGACATTTGTGGTTTTCAGTGAAATTTCTCAGCAACTATTGGTGGGATTGCCACAGAATTTGCTACAGACATTCATGTCTCCCTCAGGATGAACTGTAATCACTTTGGGGATCCTCCTAACAGTCATCTAGCACCATCATCGGGTCAACATTTTAATTTGTCTAAAACTTTGGTTTATGGCCAAACACATAAAGAATTACATCCCCATCGGCCTCAGCTGCACTTTGTGTCTAGTGTTAATAAGCAAATGTTAGCATGCTAACACACTAAACCAAGACGCCCCACCCGCTGACTCCACCAGGGCTTTCAGACCATATAAGGCAACTACAGTTGCTACTAGTTCAATTACAAATTTTTATATTTTTAGCCAGATCTTAGTCATTGAGTTGACTTTGGTTTTGATGGTATAATATACACTATCTCACTCCTCTTCTTTCCTTTTATGTGGGCGTTTGTTGCTATGAGCTGTGTTGTTGTATCCATATGACAGTAGCTAAATTATAACTTGAAAGTGTTTTATTGATGTAATGCAAATGTGTGCATCTGTGTGTGAAACTGCGAGTGAGAGAGAAAGTCAAAGAGACGTTAGATAGGGACAAATGGAGCCGGGTGTGCTCTCTGTGCTTGGACTGTGGATCTTGGATGTCCTCTACTGACTTGCTTATACTTGGCAACGAAGCAGCTCAGCTTAACTCAGACTCAACAGGATTTACACACAAAGCTGTGTATGACCTAAGACACCTACTGTGGCCTTATTTTAACTCATGATGAAATATCTTTTGAACAAGCAATTCATTCCCCATGGGAAAGTGTGTCCAAACATTTGACTGGTACTGTATGTCAAGTTGCATTTAATTTTTTTATTACAACTTCCTGTTCACCTCACTTTATTTGTGACTATTTTTGTCTTACTATTTTGTCTAATATACAATTAATAGTTACCATTTATAAGTATAAGTATATAGTATTTAGTAACTGTAACTTTTTTGTGTGTGTAGGAGTAGTAAGGCAATTATCTATACTACAAACATGTTCTTGTACTTCTGCTGTTGTGACACTTAAATTTCCCTATGTGGGATCACAAAGGGGTATCTTATCTTTAGACAGTGCTAATCATATGAATTCTTAATATGCCATAGAGGATTGAATAAATAATAATAATAATAATAATAATAATAATAATAATAATAATAATGTTTACTTGTATAGCTTTTTAAAAACACATTGTTTCTCAGTCAGACAAAGAAGACTAAAAGGCTAAACACATACCAGAACAATAAATTGGACAATATAAAGAAAATGTTTTCTATTCATTATAATAGACCAGCTTATTTAAAAACACATAAAGCTTAGAAATATTAATTAATTTCCATACTTTTCCAGATGGTACACAACACACACTGTCAGACAGTGTATCAGTGTGTGAACCGCGCCTAGTGATCACAACCAACAGGTACCAGTCATAGGTTTATTGAGCAGGTATGGTTTTCTTTTCGGATAAATAACGGACCAATCAGAAGCCGAGCTGCACTGACAGTCCGCTGAGGCGGGCCATCACACCAGACACTCTGCTCGCTGATTGGACGCTGCGCCCTAAGCCCATGACTCACCAGCCAATCAGAGGCGTCAGTCGATCTGACGACGCTTCATGAGGGAAAGCCGTGTTGTCTTCGTGCTGCCGGCTGCATCTCAGCGACGCATCGTTTTAATGGGGAACATCTCGCCAGGTTTATACATCAGTTTGTAACAGCTGAGCACCTGAAGCAACATGGACATCCTGAAGTCACTGGGCCACCCGGAGGAGATATTCAACCTGTTTAAGTTTAAGATGGGGGGCTGCAGAGCCGTCATGCCAAAGTTGGATTATGTGAGTAAACCCTGTTATCGAAAATATATACTGAGGATAAACTTGTCATGTGAATATGAAGACAGCAGTGTCATGCGGGTAGGATTGTATTTGCAGATTTTCCTCACGGATCAAGTAGCACATAGGCTAATGTTCCCCTTTTCACAGCATCACCACAGACCACAGGCTATACTGTAGCAACACGGAAACTCACCATTAACAAGTAGGTCTGCACATGCTTAGCGTACACAACCGGCATTGTAATGGATTGACCTATATGGTGCCGATGGAAACAGGAGACAGCTAGTTGGATTAATTAGATCGGCGCTCTTTCTCCTGTGTTGGCTCAGAAATACACAGGCAGATATGACCATTGACTCGGGATTTACGTTACATAATGAGCTTGGAGGGTTCAGCAGCGGGGAGAGATGCTGTGCGCATGTTTGACGGGTAATCCCACTGTTTTAACACCACTGTGATCCGGAGAGAGAGAGAGAGCATGCATATACTGCAACATGGTTCAACCAGTGAATCTTTATCAGGCCTTTATTTTGGTTGGCAGCATCATTCAATGGCCCAGACAAAAGGTTAACTCAGTCACATCCATACATTGTGTCTGTGATTCCTCCAAGTGAATCAAATCATATTTTTGTTTCACCTTTATTAAAATAAGTGACAGACTGACTATAGGTGCTACTACCAAACCCTGCAGCTATGCAGTTTCATTTACTCACTAACCATAGGTGTATTGGTAGGCCTACCAGCTGTTAAACAGGTGTTACAGCTTTTTCTGTGACCCGTCAGATTTTGTGATCTCATCAGGGATATGGGCTAAAATTGTCATGCAAAAGTAGCCTGGTTTAAGACATTTGATCCCCACTTAAACACTACTCTTTTCAGCGAATTTTAAAATCCATAAATATTCAAAGACTAAATGGCAATTCAGTTTGACTGTCAGGCTAAGACAAAAGGTTTTGCTACAACTTTTGTTACTTATATATTTTGATTTCTGTTGTCACACATTTTGATCTTACCTTAAGTGATGACCCCATACTATTTAGATAGTCACAGATTTTGATTATAGTGATATAGCACCTTAGCTGTTAATATGACCTGTTAATATTTGGTTAAAAAGCATCAACCTTTTTCCACTGTTAGCCCCCTAGCATCACCGATTCTGACAGGTCACAGATTTTACTGTGACGCCTGTATCTGCAGTGGACTAACATGCTGTTATGAGGCTAAAATAGTCTGAGCATTGTATGACTGGCTGAGTGTTAATCATATGGTTGCTTTTACAGTGCAGGTACATGAGGTAGGTGTGTTGGGAAACCTTGGTCTTTAAACAGTCAGAATAAGCCTATTAGTTGAGTTTAAGTCTTTTTGCTCATAGTATTTCAAACTACATTTGGGTTGGTTCTTTTTGTTGTTTTATCATGTATAATATAGGTAACTTTAGTTGTGATAATTACACCAACATGCCTAGTTAACCTGCATGTTCGCATCTAAAATCCTAATTATATCAACACTCTTTCATTATAAATCCAAAAAAGCTTGTTCGTGATCCATCTAACTGTCAATAAGCTTGCATTTCTGCACGGTTTGGGTTTAAGGACTTGTTGCTCTGACAACAGGTCCAGATGAATTTTAAGCAACTTTGAAGACCCCAAAAAAATCCAGGTTAATATCAAATTGTCAACATTGTAATCTGGATAACTCAGTTATGCATGCATGAAGAACGGGGACTACTTTTTGACAGCGTTATGATTTGTAATCCTAAAAAAAAGATGAAAGAAGTAAAAGGACATGTTTTTATAATGCATGCAATCACAGGTGACTGGAAACCAAAACATACACGAGTCTCTCAGTCATGACGACGAAGCTCCCAAAGCTAAACTTAGTTTTTGCACTTCTTATCTGCGTGTGAGGCAACATTAGCTAATAGCATACATACGCAGATATTTAGCCTCATATTTTCCATTAATTCTCTAATGTCACTTTCTGCTCTGATACAGTATCTTGTGACAAGTTTTGGGTTAGCACGTAGGCCACATTTCCTCGCTAGGAGCAGATGAGGAAACACGGTGAAGTACAGCACTCGTGTTGTTTTGTGTAGAGGTGGGAGGAGTGGTGTAATTGTAACAGCAGATCTACAAACGCTGTGCACAGACCCAGCGCACTACACAGCCAGGCCAGACTGTGTTGAGATCAGTGGAGCGCTTGTTTTAGCTCTCCCAGACGTCTTCCTAAAATGTTTCCACCTCGCTCGACCTCCTTGCTCGCGTGTCCTCTACATGGACTGCGTGTTTCAAGCTTCTCCACCCGCCGTGGCGTCGACATGGACAGGGTCGTGTTATAGCTGCAGACTCGGTGGTACTGCCAGGTTATTCGTATGGCAGGAGTTTGCTTCAAGTGTCCAGTCTCTCTGTCCCTGTTCAAGCGCTCTCTCTCGGTGGCGCCTCGGGGTGGCGGGTCCACTCCTCGGTCGCTCCTTCTGGGCTGGAGGCTTGGGGAGCGGGGCCTGCAGGAGGCCGCCCGACCCTCCAGCGCCCTCAGACCCGCATGCTCTTACCGACACACTGCCTTCGTCTGTCTCTCCTGCCAGGAGTCCATGAGCGAGAGCCTGCGGACCTGCTACCTGTACCTGAACCAAACCAGCCGGAGTTTTGCAGCTGTGATTCAAGCGCTGGACGGCGAGTTGAGGTGAGTGAAAGCTCGACTGGGAGCTGAGCTGGCTCCAGGTGAGGAGGGGCGTGTCTGCGGGTATGTTTTCTTTCGTGAAGGGCAGCACCAGGGGCGTTGGCTGGGGAACTTCCCTTTTCTTCACTAGTACATGTTGCGCAAAATAAACTTAAAAACAACTATCAACAGTTTAGACTTTTTTTGCATTGGATCCAGTGTGTTGCAATTGTCACAGTACTCCAGAAAACAGTGGAGTTGCAATAAAGTCTGACAGCTGACAAAGCTCCTGTGCATGCCTTCAAACAGAAATGCCAGGTGTTTGTGTCAGGCACCCACCATGAACAAACAGTGTCCTTTATTCTGGAAAACATGTTGTGTAAAGATAGCTTATCAATAGCTTATCAATTCACCCACATGCAGCAGCCCCAGTAAACCAAAATGCACTGCAGCTCGTGGCTGACCCACGCCTTTGTAGGGTCTTTTGGAGTATTCATTTCTGACAACAATTGAACGGCACATCAGTAGTGACATCTCCACTGTATTAGTTTGTCTTTATTTATCTCTGTTAATTACCAGAGAAAGTATATCTGTGAAGATATATTTGGATACAGTATGACTAAACACATTATACAGTAAAACATGTCACTTAGGGTTGCAACTAACTCATTATCAATTAATCTATAGATTTTTTTTTTTGGATAATTTGGTTAATTATGTAGTCTAAAGAATATCTGAAAATAGTGCTAGATGCCCATCACAATTACCTGGAGCCCAAGGTGATCTCTTCAGATAGCTTCTTTTGTCTAAAATTCAATTTACAATGATATGAAACAGAATAAAGCAGCAAATCCTCACATCAGAGAAGCTGGAACCAACAAGTGTTTGGGATTTTTGCTTGTTAAATTACTTAAATGATTAATTAATTAATGATCAATGTCACTAATAATAATGACGATGCTAACAAATGACTTAATGTGGCCAGATTCTCCTGATAATCTGTGATGACCTGCAGCAGGAATCCAAAAGGAAACTGCTAATATTACAAACAGGAAGTCTGCTGCTGCTGCTGGGCGTCTAATTTAAGATCACTGTTCAGGTCAGAACTGTCAGTAGAGAGATGACATCTGTTTGTATACACATCTTTAGTGTGTGTGTGCACTTTATACGTCCCCGGTCAAAGGGAATCCTCTTATAGACTAACCTGATCTGTGACAACCTGCTATCACGCCTGATATTTTTGTCGTCTTGTGAATCACTGACGAGGCAACTTTTCCGTCAGCGCGTGAAAACTCACTCAATTGAAGGATTTTCAAGTTTTGTCTTAAAGCCATCTCATGTCCTGCCTCCTCTCTTTATGATCCAGACATGCAGTTTGTATTTTCTACCTGGTGCTGCGAGCGCTGGACACAGTGGAGGACGACATGAGCATCCCTCTGGACAAGAAGGTTCCCATGCTGAACGATTTCCACACCTACCTGTACCAGGATGAGTGGTGCTTCACTCAGAGCCAGGAGAAAGACCGACAGGTTCTGGAGGATTTCCCCACGGTCAGTAGCACTGCATGGTGATACATAGAAGGGCGGTAGGCAGGTACATTAGGCCCTCCACGCTTAATTTACTGATGGAGTCCCTTTTTAAATGACAGATTTACAGACAAAATGTCAGCATTCAGATTCATTTTCTAGTTCTTGCACAATAACCTACACAGTAAAATACCATTTTAGTTTGTAGGTTGGTTGTCTAATTTCCATGAGAAGTCTAAAATGAAATTGTTGTCACTCAGATTAAAGGCTGTTATAAATCAGTAACCATAATCATCATGTGTCCAGATATCACTGGAATTCAGAAACCTCGCTCAGGAATACAGAGACGTCATCTCCGACATCTGCCACCGCATGGGAGTGGGGATGGCTGAATTCCTGGAAAAGAAAGTGGGATCCATGAAGGAGTGGGACCTGGTAAATATTAGCCTTGTGTTGCCATTATGTTAGGATAACGCCATATATATTAGACATATTAGGAGTATAACAGGAACATGTGTTTAAATGTCAATAAGAAATAAATGACTTAAATCTGCAACAACACAAACAGATCCCTGGCAGTGGTTGTGGTACCCGTTACTGGACATAACAGCAGAGATGAGTAAACCGGCAGATTAGAGCAGAGATACTATTGTTTTGTCAGAGGTGTCCTTAGGTTGGAGGAAAATATGTTATTATTGATGTGTATCTCTGACTGTGACAGTTTGGATGTTATACGAGTTTTGAAAACCAGAAATATTAGCAATTGGCAAGCTAACCTTTGACTCATCGCCACTGATCGTAATTCTTTTGACAATTTCACTTATTGCAGCTTTATTCTGTCTTAATAATGTATTTTCAGTCATTCAGGTAGCTTAATTGTGATCAAGTCTTACCACACACTAAATAAAACTTCCTGTGAGCGCAGCTAAATAAGTAAACTGTCTTTGACTCCGACAATATTGTATGAACTACTACTACACTACTGCACCTATGGATATTACAGTAACGTTGTATGTTCAATAATAAGCCAGTGTTTTGTCTACATGTCATGCTTTGACTATAAAAGCTGATGCCATGCTGTCTTGTTTTATCCTCTGTGCAGTATTGCCACTTCGTAGCAGGGCTGGTCGGTATCGGCCTGTCTGAGCTGTTCTCTGCGTCCAAGCTGGAGGACCCCGAGGTGGGGCGGGACACCGAGCTGGCCAACTCCATGGGCCTGTTCCTCCAGAAGACTAACATCATCCGAGACTATCTAGAGGACACGCAAGAGGGACGTGCCTTCTGGCCACAAGAGGTGAGGTCGTGGTATGAGCGTGTTTGTTTTACCTGTGTGTCCCACAGGTACACACTATGATAGTTTAAGCAAATGCTCCTGAATACTTTTCAGTGTTGAACCCACTCAAACTTAAATATTTACTCACATTTTATCAGCAGAATATGTGGATTTTACACACTGATTTTATGCAGAATGGAGAGTTGTGTCACACATGTCAGATTGTGTCTCTTAAGAAAAAGAACATTTATAAAACGTTTATTAAAAATTAAATCAATTTTCATTGTCAGTTTGTTATGCATCTTTTACAGTTAAAATTTTGTTAGTGTTGATGAGGGAGACAGCAAAGGGAGAGTCAAAGATAAACCAACAGGACTGCTTTTGACATGTGTTGCTCATGTTGCTTAGAAGTCTGCTGAGTACTGCATTAAAAAACACTGTGCCATATGTGATGTTTTGATGTCTTGTGTCGACTGTGTGCCTGTACAGGCCTGGAGTCAGTTTGCAGGTCGTCTGGAGGACTTGGCCCAGCCTGAGAAGCTGGAGTCGGCTCTCTCCTGTCTCAACCTGCTGGTCACCGATGCTCTGCGGCACGTCCCGGATGTTATCGCCTACCTGTCCCGCCTGCGCAACCAGAGCGTCTTCAATTTCTGTGCCATTCCACAGGTACACACTGATTCATCACTTACTGCATTCCAGCAATGTAGTGATTGAATTTGATTTGTATGGCATTGATATTTGAACAGCACAGATTTTGTTTAATGTTCAGGTAGGGCTGACTCTCAGATGGAAGTGCAGTTTTGATTTTTTATTCAACTTTGTCAACACAGGCCTTTTCTTCCACTTGACTACATGTTAATCCTCTCTTGACCAGGTGATGGCAATAGCTACACTATCGACATGCTACAACAACCCAATGGTGTTCCAGGGAGTAGTGAAGATCAGAAAGGGACAGGCTGTCACACTCATGATGGAAGCCACCAACATGAGAGCCGTGCAGACCATCATCGCCCAGTACAGCCAGGAGGTGGGTGTGTTTTTGTGTTTGCTCTCTTACTTCCACCATATTGGTGCACTTCAACACAAACAATCTTCCCCTCCCTCTCTGCAGATTTTACACAAGGTCTCCCTCACTGACCCGTCACGGGACAAGACCCTGCACATCCTGGCTCTAATCCGAGAGAAGTCCGCCCTGTCACAGTCCAGCCTCCCCTCCAGGACCCACCACCTGTCGCCCATGTACCTGTCCGCTGCCATGCTGCTCGCCGCCCTCAGCTGGCAGTACCTCAGCACCACTGCAGCACAGGCACAGGGCACCGGCGACATGCAGGGACAGTGAACGCATTTACCCTCACCTTTCCTGGGGCCCACAGACTCAGAAAGACCCTTTGCCCACTCTGGAGGTCCGGTTCTCTTCTGGCTGGGAGAATCTGAAGCCGCTTCCCGCTTTGCCCTCTTCATTATGGCCGTTACAGGGCTGTGGACATATTTAGACGATGGACGGGTTCTAGTAGCAGGCTGGTCTCAATAGGTTGTTTGATAGTGATTTCTAGTAGTCCATCCTGCATCTGGATAAATGATTTACACACGGTGTTGTGTGGTTATATTCACCAGCATAAATGGCACATTGAAACAATTCAGGGTGTTGTTTGATGTTTGTCTTGATCATGTTCTTTTTTTCCCTTTTAGTTTGATTTGTTTTAAACATTTTGACCCTTTGAAGTGAGTGAAACTATTCAGCATATTTGAATGTTTCAAGACAGAATTTAATAGTTGGCAAAATGCACCATACAAGACACTGCCCATTTAAGGATTGTGGGGAACACAGTCACCAAACTTCATTAAGTTTTTGTTTAATTTTGTTTCACATCTTAGTCTTCCTATTTACCATGTTATATCAAAGCTAGCTGAATATTCCACAATATGTTTCTACAGCAGAAACATTAATTAACTGTAGCAGCAGTGCACTTTATAGTATATGCAGTGCATGTTAGCATAGATGACAGCATCCACTCACAGTAGAGCTTTTTTTCAACACTTTTATGTCTGTGTTCTTTCTGTTTCAACTGTATGTCCTTTTAAATAGGAAAAAAAGAAAAAAATCAGTGCAATTCCAATGTAGTTTTGACATGGACTGTTTAAATGAGTAGGGGAGAACAAATGTAATTTCTGATACATTTGATATCTGAAAGAAATGCATTTTGAGACTGCTAGCTAAAGTGTCCTTAACACAGCTTTGGTGAGTAGAAAGGCTAGCACAGAGTAACCTTGTACAGAACCAAAGGAGAGCTACAAACATTGCTATGTAATGTGAAATTTTGATTTGTACATATCTGAACAAATAGAGAGGTGAAAGAATCTAAACTTGAGTCTGAATGGTGATTGTGCACATAACACCAGTCATGTTGTGGTTTACTGCCTGTTGATTATAGTGGGAATAAACTTGATTTTATAGATTCCAGATTGTAAAATGATACTTATATTTTACAGCACAGGTTCAAGGTTCATATATTGTGCTGCACTTGGTTTTTGTTCCTTATATTCCTGTATTTGTGTGTACATGGGGAAATCGTAGTTATGAAGCAAAAATAATGAAAAGGAAGAAAAGTTGCATATGTTCTCTTTATCATTGCCAGGTCATAAATTTATCACCTGTCGACCTTTGGAAAGACATTTTGTTAGTCACATGAGATGTGGACTGATTTTAATGCATTCATGTGATTCCATAACTTGCGGCTTGTTAAAAAAGGACAGTAAGAAGTTGAAGAGAAGACTGAAGAGGACTGGTGTTTTGTTCAGTGAGAGGAAGGAATTGTTCAGAAGAAACGTCCATCGAAATAACTGCAACACAGGTACAAGTTAAGACTTAGATATGGGAGATTGCTTTTCTTTTATTGTGTTATTATGATCTTTAATGAGACTTTGTGTTTATAAGATCTTTATATTTTAGTTGATTGTTAATAAGAAGAGAGTTAAATGTTGTGTATGCTTGTCTCACTGCAGGTTATTATACCAACAAATATACTTCAAATTCAGCTGAAATTCTGAACTTTTTTTCTCATAGTTTTATAAATAGTAGTTGTTAGTCACTTGACTCAATTACTTAATCACAACATATTTTACCACTAATCATAAGAATCACTTTCTGCCTGGGAAAACATGGCTTTAATAAGACTCCATTTCCATCCTTTTAAATTGGTTTTAAATAGGCAGTTGTCATGAATAACAATATATCTGATTTCAAAAGGCTTCATGCATGTACATATATGAATAGTACTGAAGTAGTTGCTAATAAATAAATAAATAAATACATAACCTGCAATTATCATGCTTTCTCTAGTTGATTTTTAATTGTGTAGGTGCAGCTCTGTCCAACTTCACATTCCATCACTTGAGTTATAACAGAAATGTATTTGTAACACCACTGTGCTTATTTTACAACTATATTTGATTCATCCAGATGTTAGTCATCACAACAAGGAAATGTGGGCTAAAATAATCTCAACATTTTGAGAAGAAACAAGACTGGAGCATCTTGTTTCTTCTCAAAATGTTGAGATTATTTTAGCCCACATGTGATTACAGCAAAGATATTGAGTAAAATCCTTCCTGAGTATAATTTAGGATACTGCCATCACCTTGTGATGCTCATGCTGTCATAAAACAGCAACCTCTCCCTTTTGAGTAGTAATGGACTTATTGCAGCCGAGGTGATTATGTTGAAGTGTGACTGTCATGTGCTTTGCAGGATGCGTTCACTGGCCCTCCTTTGTGTACTTGTGACAGTCTCTGTCACGTGGGCTCGGCCTCACCTCCCCCTGCTCTCCTCAGAGATGGTCGACTTTATTAACAAGGCCAACACCACCTGGACGGTGAGCACATCTTAATCATCTATATTTTTAGGGTTTATTTCCTGCACTTCTGGTAACTGTCTCTGCAGCATATGTCCACCTGAGGAAACCTGCTGTCACAGATTGTGCTCATGAATGTTGTGATTTCTGTGATCTCTAATTTGAACTCCAGGCCGGGCAGAACTTCCATAACATTGATATCAGCTATGTGAAGGGACTGTGTGGGACTATACTGAATGGACCCAAGCTGCCAGAGGTGTAAGTGCACTACACACCGTATATAGGGGAGTGTGGGATTTATGTGTGTGTGTGTGTGCAGTCTCACATCCCCTATCAGGTGACAGTCAGCAGGTTCATCTTATCTTCAGTGCTCAGTGACCGTCCTCTCTTGTTCAGGGTTCACAATATCGAAGGCATACAGCTTCCAGACAGCTTCGACTCGCGTCAGCAGTGGCCCAACTGTCCCACAATCCAACAGATCAGAGATCAGGGATCCTGTGGGTCCTGCTGGGTAAGACAGACCAACAAAAGGACACAGCAGTACAAATCAGAGTAGATACAGTAGACATAAATAGAATCAGCACTCTTTCCTCGATTAAGGAAAGCCATAACAGTGGTTAAAAGTGTACAGTTGAGGCGAACCAAAAGATAAATCAAGTGCATTTTAGTACCAACTACCATATTCTCAAAGCAGTGTTCCCTTTTTTTGATTTCCCACAGGCCTTTGGGGCTGCTGAGGCAATATCTGACAGGTTGTGTATCCACAGCAGTGGTAAGATCTCTGTGGAGATCTCCGCTGAAGATCTGCTGTCCTGCTGTGATGAATGCGGCATGGGGTGAGTATTTGTCTAACAAAATGAGTGTATTCCAGGTATTTTAAAACAGGCATCGAACAACACTTGAGGTGTTTTTATTTTCCTGTGGATGTAGCTGTTCTGGTGGTTTCCCCTCTGCTGCTTGGGAGTTCTGGGCCAAGAAAGGGCTTGTGACAGGAGGCCTGTATGACTCCAAAGTCGGTAAGCTCGTCCTAAGCATGAACTGAAATGAGTTTTATACAGCTTTTCAGGAAGCATTAAAAGGAAGTATTTAAAGTCTGAACTGAAACTTGTGGTGTGTTTGACAGGCTGCCGACCCTACAGCATCGCTCCCTGTGAGCATCATGTAAATGGGACTCGTCCTCCCTGTCAGGGTGAACAGGAGACTCCTAAGTGTGAGGAGCAGTGTATTGATGGATACTCGCCATCCTATCAGAAGGACAAACACTTTGGTACAGACCTCTAAAATGATCTATTTTTCCCCCTACAGTAGCTTTTCTGTCATGCCTCATCTAGTTTCTACCTTTGACGTTATTGTTTTCTGTGTCTCCCTCTTCAGGTAGACGCTCATACAACGTCCCGTCCAAACAGGAGCAGATCATGACCGAGCTGTACAAGAACGGGCCTGTGGAGGCCGCTTTCTATGTATATGCAGATTTTCTGCTGTACAAGACCGGTGAGGCTGGTTTGACTTTGTTTCCACATTAGCTTCAACTCTGAAACTGTATTTTAAGCCCATTAACTACAACATACAGAATACAACATATGCTTTACGCTATTGCTGACCTATTTCCAAAGCATTTCTTTAGTTTCGAGAAATATTTACAACCTTGGAAGCAGTTTAACTTCATTTCAGAACGAAAATCAACTTGAAACCTTCTTTAAATGATATTCATAGTTTACACTGAACATTTGGTCTGTTTTATATTTGGTCAAAAAACACATTATCGTCATGCCATCCATGTTTGCTTATCTGTCTTCCGAATTTTAATCTCCTACAACAGTGGTTCCCAACTGTTTTGTCTTGTGACCCCTTAAAATGAATCAATGTGTGACCCCTCATCACAGATTCAGGCCTTAGTGTGGATGTGAGCTGTGAGCAGTTCGACCAAAGAGTGAAAAGCAATTAGCAAAAAGTAAGAAAAAGTAAACATACATGTGTTGTAAACTTGTTACTTCAGATTTATCTTGGGACCCACTGTCTTACAGCATATAAATAGTGATTTTAGGTGTCTGACTGTAAAATATTGGATGCTGGAGTTTGAACACACCACCAACCTGAAAGCATATATTATTCTTATTCTTAAATATGTAGTAAATATGTTAAAATGTTGTCCACTGTTGTCCTTTAAGCCCTGTGTTATTGCACTCAATGTTACTCTACTACAGGTGTGTACCAGCATGTGACAGGGGATATGCTGGGCGGTCATGCCATCAAGATCCTCGGCTGGGGAGAGGAGAATGGGACGCCCTATTGGCTGGCTGCAAACTCCTGGAACAGTGACTGGGGAGATAAAGGTACGACAGAACCAGGGTTTGGGGCCGGAGAGCGTCATGTTTCCTTGTCACATATTCTTTCAAGTGCAGGACAGACCAGTGTCACATAATCTGGCAATGTGGTGTGATATCGTAAAGAAGTGTTGGCATTAAGTCATGTTTTTGTGTCTTCTCATCTCAGGTTTCTTCAAGATCAAGCGTGGAAATGATGAGTGTGGTATTGAGTCAGAGGTGGTTACAGGAATCCCACTCAACTAGATTAAATGAGTCCTGGCTGCAAACAATGGTCAAATCAAGTCAATCAAGAAATATTAAATAAAGACCTTGTATTGTAAGAGACTTGAGTATTGCATTTAAAGGCAAATATTGAGAGATTTCCTGTAATCAAAAGGGAATAAATTGCACAACATGGTGAAACAGAAGCGTTTGTGCTTGCTTTGTTATTGATCTGTGTAAATCATTATATTGTAGTTTTTTCCCAGTAGTACTATACAGCATTCTTACAGCTTCACAAGGCCACTTTCAAGATCTGTAATAAAAGCAAGTTAAGAGTTATCTAAAAAGGTACAAGACTGTATGTGAAATGTCAGTTTAGATGAAATGAGTATTTCAACATGGCAGATGTGGACATATGTAGGAAAGAGCTCTCACTCTGCTTCCGTTTTGAGGAACCACAATGGTGACAGTGTTTCCCATTAAAGATATTCAAAGTGGGTTAGGTAGAAATTCAATTGTTCAAGTACAATTTTGCTCTCCTTGCTTCTTGCAACAAGAGTACCCCTAACTGACACTTGTTTTGCAATTTTTTCTAACCAGTCTTTTAGTTGAAAATTGTTTGTTTTTTTAATCACCAATGTAATAATAATAAATTACATCCAAAACATGTGTAGCCTTGTGACAAAAGGGGACAAATATAAATGAATGTAACAGGACAGCAAAGGTCAATCCCAGGGGCTAATAGCAAACATCAACAAATGATGATCAATGGCACAAGACAAGCAGTTCACAAGCAAGTCCACAGCTGATTAAATCAGAGAAGTGGGCAGTGATTCAGATGTAAGCCATAAACACTAAAGAGGAAGAGGAAGAGGAAGAAGAGTCTTGTGAAATATTGTTGTGTTGTGTTGTTGTGAATATTACCAAACACTTGCTATTAACAAAATTTCTACAAATTACTACACATAAGCTTCAATCTTCGGGTCCCTTGAGGGTCTGGAAAAGACTGGAATTCAAGAAAATATAAAAATTTACAATATAAAAACGATAATGACCTCGTCAAGTGCTACATGCAGCAGAGGGTGGCGGTAATAAGCTTGTTTCCAACCGGCCGGAAGTAGAAGAACGGCGCATGCGTGTCCGTTAACTTCCATATTTGTAGTCAGTCTGTGAAGCCGCTGTGAACGCCTCCATGGTGAGGGCGGACCATAACAAGATGCGGAATTTGACATTGGACTTTCCTTTAAACATACGATCCTCGGCTATGATCTGACAACCAGGAAGTGGCAGTTCCTGGCGAAAACAAACACCGCTGAAGCCTGTAGGTGGATACCGTTATCACCATCGTCATAGCTGATGGGACGTCTCGGAGTAGAGGAGTGGCTTTAAAACATCTTTAATGTTAGCTGGTGGTGATGAAGGCAGGTGCTCGGACATTAACTAACGTTACACGTCTGTTTGTCAGTTGTGTGTCGTTGTGCCGGTTAACGAGTCATTTGCACGCAGCCAGCTACCAGGCTAGCTCTGTGCTGTAGCTAGTATAGTTTAGCCATGTTTTTATCACATTGGGAGCTATGGAGAACATATTGGGAGTGTGTTTCCAGACCTTATACGGTGTTCATCTGCTCCATCACAGCCGCATTATACTATCTGTGGGGCCGCAAATGTCAGGTCAGTCACTGCAGTCAAGGCTAGGTAGTAATGACTGCACTATATCCACGCTTTTGTGTGTGTGTGTGTGTGTTTGTTATTTTTTCTTAATTGTTCTTCTTTTCTTAATGTATTTTATCTTAGTCGACTCAATATTATTTTATTGTATTTTTTAAAAATATTTCTTCAATAATATTTACTTTTTTCAATGAAAGTTGTTGGTGATCAGGCAGCACAAAGCTAAGTGTTTTTACACACCAGCATCATTTAACATGGTTGTAATCATAACAACATATCTATGTCAGTGTTGAACACATCTATGAACTGTTTTATGAACTTTATAGGCAAGTTATGGATCCCTGCTAGGAGGAGTTATAATTGTTGTCATATACATTAATAAACAAGTTAAAGGGAGGTTTAAATATTTTCATGATTGGTCAATTGATTTTTTGGTTAGTCTATAAAATGTGAAAAAACTCACAATTTACTAAAAAGACCAAGTAATGCCTTCAAATAACTTGTTTCGTCTGACCAGCAGTCCCAAAACACAAAGATATTCAATTTACAATCATATGAAACACACGAAAAACACCAAATCTTTACATTTGAGAAGCTGGAACCTGCAAATGTTGGCATTGTAACTCAATAAATGACTTTATGAAGGTTTATTTGATTATATTAGCTTAATACCATATAATACACACACTGCTTTTGAAGCCCCATACCTCTCATACTGTCTGCTCCCCACCCATCTTGTTTTGCATGCATTCTTGTCTGTCAAGTGATCATTTCAAGGCCCAAGGGTCATACCCTTTCATTTGGTCTTTTTCCTCCCAGACCCCAGCCCTGGTTTCTAGCAAGGCTTTCAGTGCATTCCTCCACAAGCACTGTCCTGTGGTGGCTGAGCGCTTCAGTCCCACTCCGTGGTGCTGGGGAGGCAGACTTCAAACGCTGGTATTTGCCGTCCTCAAGTCCAGACCCCCCGTCACTTACCGCAAGTAGGATGAACCTCCTCTTATTTTTGAACTTTGAACAGAGCCGGCCGGGCTAGTTGTTTCCCTCCGCTTCTAGTCTTTATGCTAAGCTAGGCTAACCACATCCCGACTTCAGCTCTATACTTAAAGGAACAGTATGTTCCTTTTGCTGGCTGACACAGTCATCTTATTGTCTTACTACAGTGTCTATATATTTCTCCAGTAAAATCCTGTCTACAGGATTGTCCTATAAGAGTATTAAGTTTATGTGTTCCAAATCCAGGGCGTTTCAAACATGTGGATGGAATAAATCTTAACCTTAAACCTACAGAATGGTGAAATAATAATTTTTGTGTTGTTAATGTACTAATAATTCTCCATTCATCCCTCAGTGAGCTGATTCGTACGGTTGATGGTGGTCAGATCTCTCTGGACTGGGTGGACAATCAGGCCAGTGGGACCTACCCAGAATCCTCTACCCGCCCCACGGTACTGATCCTCCCAGGCCTGACGGGGAACAGCCAGCAGTCCTATGTGCTCCATGCCATTAGCCAGGCAACCCGCCGCGGCTACAGGTCAGTTGTGGTCCTCATCTGTCTCCTGTCTTAAATGATACGATTCTTCATCTGTGTGCCAAAATCTGAAGTGCAATGTAAACACGCTAACATTTCTATTCAGTAATTTAATCAATTGATCTTGAAGGAGTAACAGGAAAGTTTGTATTAAAGTAAGCAGGTCACTTATGAGACATGACCGAGTGGATTCTGTTTTAATTGCACAGTTTAATGTCCAGTAGCTGCTGTAGTTGTTTTCAGAGACATTTTCTTTCCTAGATGTGTGGTCTTCAACAACCGAGGCACTGGAGGGGAGGAGTTGTTGGTAAGTAATGATAACCTAATGAAGGTCATGTCACGTTTAATTCTGAAGTTTCCTTTTCCCTCTGTCATTTCTATAGACTCTGTTTGTGAAGTAGCTTCACATCTTAGAGTTTGCACATTGATCCCTGTCCAGTCAAAGTCAAACATACACCGTCCTGCTGCTGTAAATACTCACTGGAGCACCAAACGTGTAATATTCCGCGGCTGAAAATAGTCCCCAACAAATACACAATTTACTCCAGTTTGAGTAACATTTGCTAAAAGCTACAGTGTCCAGCTGTTCAAAGAAATTCCTTAGCCTTTTTTTCAGTTTTGAACTATGTATTTGTGTCTCATTTTTAAAGATTTACATCTTCAGCAGGAACAAATGGGCTTTTAAATGCCACAGACAGGCAGGGTAAGTTGGATACTTTACGTTGGAAAGTATTGAGAGATGAACTAAGTCAATGTTGATTTTGGTCTTCTCGTTGGATTTGTTGACAGTGAGATAAATATAGAATAACGCCAGCTGTAGTGTATGTATAGCAGTCCAAACACAAATTGTGGCACTGCATGTAACGCTCCTCCTCTGTCCCTCTGCTCGCTTCAGACGCCTGTCACCTACTGCGCAGCCAATACCTCAGATCTTGAGCATGTGATGCACCATGTCAAAGGACTTTACCCACATGCCCCTGTGCTTGGTGCTGGTGTGTCTTTGGGAGGGTGAGTTGGTGCATGGTGTAATGGTTTCCAACTGCTCGCATTTCTTTGAGAAAATTTTATCAAAAAGAGTCAAATTTATCCTTGCTTTGTTTCCCTTCTCTGTCAAACCTTTAGTTACTACCTTTTTGTCAAATTGCTGTTGTCTTTTCCTATTTTTTTTCCTCTCTACTTTCACCGTCTGCAGCATGATATTGTTAAACTACCTGGCCCATAAGCGCAAACAGTCAGGGATGGTGGCGGGTTTAACCATCTCTATCCCCTGGGATGCAGTGAAGTCCTCCGACTCAATGGAAGAACCACTGAACTGGCTGCTCTTCAACAAATACCTCACCAGCGGCCTGTGTCATGCTGTCGTCAGGTCAGATAAGAAGCAGTTTCATATATTCCTGAATTTAGTTTAAGAATTAGGAGTTGTTGACTCACTTTATAAAAAGAAAAGTTGTTTCTCACAGGCACAGGAAGGTTCTGGAGAAAGTGGTGGACGTTGACTATGTTGCGAAGGTATGGCCTGTTCTTTACATTTACTTTACTGTCATAGTTTCTCATCTCCCTTTTATGTGTGATTGCCTTTCCTCTCCATTTTCATTTCGTTTCACCCCTCTCTTCTAGGCACAGACTATCCGTGAATTTGATGAACGCTGCACCTCTTTGCTGTTTGGTTATAAATCCTGTCTGGACTATTACCGCGATGCCAGCCCAGGCAAAAAACTCCCCAATACAGCAGTACCCATCTTGTGTCTCAACGCTGCTGATGACCCCTTCTCTCCCCAAACTGGTGAGTAGACAACAGGAGAAGATGGACATTGTGTTGTGATGTTTTGTGACCAGATCCACCAGATGTATTAGTTGACACTTAAATGTGAAGTCTGTGTCTGATTTCACGAATGGGTGTGTGTTCTATATTCTGCAGAATGAGGTTGTATCTCTGTGGGTTTGAAATCCGATCTGAGGGCATTCACACCTGACACATGATAGAGCCAGGTGTGACTGGATGCAAATGTCACATTGAAAAGACAGGTTTAGCCACCACTTTAGTCTTTGGATATCTTTTAATCTCATTTGTATATTCCCGATCTTTGCTGTCGAGGTACAAGTGTTTAAAGAGTAATTAAAGGGAAACTCTGGTATTTTTAAACCTGGGCCCTATTATTTATTTATTTTTTTTTATTTTTATTTTTTTTACAAATTTTGGGATCTAAATGACTAATACTTACCAAAAGTTTTGGAATTGGTCCAGTAGATTGCCTCCGCCAGCATCCGCGAATGGGCTGCAATGGCTGCAACGTAATCCTTGCGGGCAATTGCGCCCGTGAAAAGTACGTCCACTAAAAGAGTTGTTGCAGGAAGACGAAAGGATCTTGCTTCAGCTAAGCACAGTATGGAATATGGAAAGATTTAGAGTATGCAACGGAGAGTAGCAATAGTACAAATACTACAGTGGTAGAAATACTATCTCTACTACCCTCCATACCACACATTCATATCCTCTACTCTGTCTCTCTCCACCTCTGCTGCATCTGTAGAAGCCTAGCTAAGCTAACGTTAAACAAGCACTGAAACTCAGGTGAGAAGAGGGCAGTTATATACCGGTATAGACGTCAAAACGAGAGTTACATATGTCACTACAGTTCTGTGAATTCTGGGTGACCGCCAGATGTTATATCTAGACATTAAAACAGCTGAAAACGGGGGCGCAGCGGTGTGTGTATGGGTTTGAATGCATTTTTTTTATTTGTGAAGGGGGCATGTTTAAGCTAAAACGGGGTGTTAAGTTGCTCTTTAATGTTTCTGTTGTCTTGTGGTTAATACTTCAGTCTCCATGCTACACAAGATGTTTTCTATCTAATGTTTTAGCTTGACTACGCTCACTAAATCTGACTCCTTTTTCAATGTATTTCCTGCCCGCACAGCCTTCCCGTTGACCATAGTCCAGAGCCTGCCTAATGTCGCTCTGTTGTTGACGACCCACGGTGGACACATCGCCTTCCTGGAGGGGTTGTTTCCTCGCGGTGAGAGCTACATGGAGCGCCTGTTTGGTCAGTTTGTCCAAGCCGTCTTTGAACACCCGACGGACATCAAGAAAGCCTGTGGCATTAAGGAGGAGAAGATGAGCTGATCACCCCCCCCCACTTCCCCGTCACTCTGTTTGCACTCTGAGCCTGTCCTATTATCAGAGTGACTGCTAGCTGCGAACAATATGAAGTCGCTGGCATCATAGCAACAATTCACAAAAATGCACTGCTTAGCTTTGCATGCCGTTATCTTACCACAGAAATGTTGGGTCTCCTCCATGTTTGCACAGAGAATGACCAACTGTATTGTACAATCATATGACCTCACTGCAGCTAAGCTAATCTACCTCCTCATCGTCTCAGGTTCTCCTTTAATGAGCAATCAACGAAGGTTTAAAATAGTCGAGAACTCATTCTTTAAGTATTCAAGAAATCTTGCAGCCAGCTGATAAGTTAATGCCTACTATTGTATCTACACAAAAATATATAAAAATATATACATTAGTTTTGTTTTTTTTGTCATGTTGTTTCTCCCACACGCCGTCCCAACTTCACATAGAACACTGTAGTGTGTGTTGAAAACAAAATGCACAATTACTCCCTGTTAGAAAATGAGTGCTTGGAAATATTAATTAAATAGAAATAAATTGAATATGAAAATTAGAACAATAATATTGTCCTATTGATATTGTTATACTGTTTGTCTTGCCTCATATGTTACTTTAGTTCTGCAAGACTTGTTTTCCTTGAAGTGTGTGACATGCCTTAAAGGATAATACTTCCCCATGTTTTAGCCCTGCATGCATACTTTACATACAATTACTCAATGCATACCATGCTCTGAGGTAATCCTGCAAACAGTCTCAACTTGAAAACACCCACACAGCAGGAACATACATACATATCTGCCATGAAGAAAAGACTTTATATCATCTTAGTTTTTGATTTAAAAAAAAAAAAAAAAAGGAAATCAGTTAAATGTAAAAGTATTGCATGCTTGTATATGCTTTTGCAGTACGCTTGGTTGCAATGTAAGTTATGAAGTACATCAGAGGTAAATGAGCTGACAATGTAAGAAACAGTGAATCTCAGTGTGGTAGTTAGGTAGGTATTTGTACCTGCTGTCAATAATAGCGATTGGTTCTGAATTTGTGTGTGTTGTAATCTGCCTTTTGTTTGTCATTGAAACACGTTGTTTGGTGGTTGGACGATTGATAAAAGAATGTCTATCATGTCTGTATTTTGGCCACTTTCAGTCCACATGATAATTATATGAAGTGTAGTTTGTAGTTGTAGGAGGGAATTTGTCTTGAATTGAGTCACTGATTTTAAGTCTTTGTACAAGGACCAGGTCATTGTGTGTGTGTGTGTGTGTGTGTGTGTGTGCACTGAATGTCTTTTAAAATCAGTTGAGAATATGCTGAAGATTTTATTATGTGTGTTTATCACCAATAGTGTACTGATGATACAAACACACCATTTTATTCTGCCAATACCAAGCTATTCTGAATTTACGATTTATGTCATTTTTACCTCTTGATGATAAATGTTTTCAACTGTGACTCGAGAACATGATTGACTGAGATTATAGCAGCAAATGTTGCTAATTGCTGGCTTATTGAATTTATTTTCTTTTATCAGCTCTTTGCAGATATTCACCACATTCACTTGCCTTTAATTGTATTTTTTAATGGACAAATGTTTTTTTTTCTTTTTTTTTTTCTGTTTGAGCTGTAACCACAACTTTGGGCATTATGAACTATTTATTTGGTTTTTGGTTATTGAATTACACTTGAATTAAAGAATGACAATAACAGAAATTTCAATTTCAATTGGTGATTTTTCATCATGAATTTACCAAAGTGACTGTAAGCTGAAGACATCCGTAAAATGAACTCGCTCTCATCAGTGGCTGCCGTCAATAGCAACACATACATTTCAGCCTGGGTTTGTTTTGATTAATGCATATCACCACGTAGGTCCTAATGGAAAAATATCCACAGCTGAAATCTGAGCTGTTTTATCTTTAAGCGGTGGGGTCATTAATGTCGTTGATTAACCAGACAGGGTATCAATAATTAACTGTGAACAATAAAGGCCCACACCCTCTGTCACAATGCTAACCCTTCTGCCTCATTTAGATTCATTTAATGACGCTGCAGCCTGGAAAACATCCAGCGGCATGTGGAAAAATAGAAACCTAATGAAGCTGACGCTTTCTAACCCCAGCAGATATAATCTACGAGTTGTCCTGGTTGACCTCAGCTTTGATAATTTCCCTCAACTCCAGCTGTCAGTTATGTGAGTGTAACTCTCAGAGGAAAGGCACTCAGCATGATGATATTATAAAGAGATTGTCTTTGAAAAACTGTGGATCTTTTTCATTGGTTTATAAAAATAAAGTAGAAGAAAGTGGAAAAAAGCATTTGTCTTCGTATCACTTCCCCTTTCTGTCATCTTTTACAGTGACTTGCTCATTGTTTACTTATACCTCCACTTTAATCTTCTCTGGTATCTGTCAATATATCACTGTTGAATGTCACAGAAATTACAAATCAGTATTGCAGTTATGTTTTAAAGAAAACACTATACACAGGTTCATTTTGAGAGAGAACAAATAAAATGCAATTAAATCACGCAAAAAAAATCTGGTTTAGCTGTGCATTTTAGCAGCTGAGCAATATTTTTAAACCCCAACTTCATCTTTCTCCCCAGTCCATCCTCCTCCTCCTCCTCCTGCTCCCTCTCCTCCTCCTCCTCCTGCTTCCTGTATTCCTCTACCTGGTGTGATGGGAGGAGCCTCAGGCTATCGTTAATGATTCAACACCAGAGCTGCTGAGATTGACAGATAGAGAAAGAGGAGGAAAGATTGAGAGTGAGAGATAGCCGGAGAGAAGTAAAAATAGTTGAAGCTGTGGAGCAGACATGGCAGTGTAAGCTGAGAAAGTGTGCAGCAGGTAATGCCAGAGAGGTTGTATCTGCTCAGGTGTGTCCAGCCTGTAGACAGTCTGGGGGTGAAGCAGAAGTTGAACACACAGCGAATACTTCTCTACAGCTGAAAGTGGATCCTGTGAGCAGTTCAGGGTGATTATTTGGCTCCTATGATCCATGCGGCCTTTATAGGCTGGACAGACATTCATCTTCTCTCCTGATCCACACACAACCTGCAGGTGAGTGTGACTCTGGCTCCTCTGTCTACATATTACATGTCATATTACATGCCTTTGAGAGTTGGAGGTCACGTAAAGAGAAGATGCTAAAAAGCATTTAGGACAGCTGTGTTAAGTCTGTGCTCTACATCCATATTTCATCACGTGGCTCAGTGTGTTTAAAGTGCAGATTCTTCGCTTTACAGGCGTAAACAGAGAGATACACCTTTTTTTCATGGCTTCTCTCTTTGAGGTACTACAGTTATTGCCATCACAATTCTATAAAGTAAAAAAGATGATGATCTGCATGTGCCAGAAAACCCTAATATCCAGTGAAAGAGGGCACCTTAAACACACCACCAGACTAGACACATGTTCTCTCCAGGTTTCTATTACAGAGCATCTTATGAGAATTCAGCTGTAGTTACACTTGGCCATGAATTAGTAATGAGGCAGTATGGAGTTTACAGTATGCTGCCTGTATCGGTATAACGGTGATCAGTCCAGCATCATGTTCCTGTTGTGCAGCTGAAAAGCAGACAGAAATACCCCCCCCCCCCCTTTTTTTTTTTTTTAGCTGTCTCTGCTAATTTCCCATTTCCCGTTATCTCCCAGAGTAGTTTACTGGAGGAATGACTGCGTATGTGAATGTTGTTGCTTCCACAGATCATTGATCAATGTTAAAAAAATGTGTCAAACTTAATAGTCTGACAAATACTTGAAATATCTCAGTCTGCCAATACACAACCAGCAGTGTGCAGGTACTTATGGGATCACTGTTTAAGTTCTAGTTAAAGCTAAACTAACAGTTGTTTACCTTCATTAAATGTTGAGCAGCAGGCACTAAAGGTTATCATCCCAGTTGCCCCAGTTGTCTTTATTTATAGCTGCAAGTTCCATCGAAAGCTTACAAATTGTGTTTGTGCACAGCTCAGTGTGTTTGTGTGTGTGTGTGTGTGTGTGTGTGTGACAGGTTAATAAAACACCCCGAGGCAAATTTGACTTCCTAGTGTGGTGCAACATGTAGTGACATATTTTTTGTTGCCATTATGTTCCCAGTAAAATTTTAATGGTCATCAACCTTTGTCTTTGCGGCAACACAGGCCTATTAACTCCTGGCACTGCAGCTGCATTGTGTCACGTACTGGACTGGATTATCACATTGTTGCCTCCTTTGATGGTGAATTATTGGTGTGAGGGAAAATATCGCATCCAATTTAGGCGACTGGGATTGCTGTGGAGATTGGGCCCAATGTTCGTATCCAACTCCTTGTTGGTATCACCTTCTGTCCAGACTTGCATCAAAGAAACAACTCTCTTATAGTGGAACAGGAGCCATTTTATATATCCCTGTCACAGTTTGTTGGTCTATTGCTCAGCGACTTTACGATTCGCTTTAACTTCGTGTCTAATCTCAGAGCTGTCCAATGTTCAGGGTGAGGCTGGGGTCACGTGATGAGCACAGTGATCATAGACAAACAGCTTGTTCTATCTCAGGCTTTACTGGAGTGGATGTGTGTGTGTGTGTGTGTGTGTGTGTGTGTGTGTGTGTGTGTGTGTTTGGGATATTGGTCGGGTAACCAGTGGCCTTGTGTTTGCATTGATTGTAATGTTTGGGCTGTCAATAGAGACATAAACATCTTTCCATTAACAGCTAAATGAAAATGATGGAGAAACCTCCACTTAGGGCTTTTGTAAACAGATCACCTAACATATATTGGATCTGGTGTGTGGTTACAGCAGTGCTAATGAATCTGTGTCAGTGAATTTGTTAGCATGCACACACATTTGTTGCTTGGCTAGTTCCACTCTCTCACTCAAACACAAAATTGTACAGCACAAGTCGTTAATGTCACACATTATTGCAGAAGCACACAAGCAGGGAGAATAAAGAAATACACATAAGCACACAGCCTGCAATAAGCGAGCTAATAATGAAGGTCTTTGTACTATTTTGACAGGTTTTGTGCCATTATCAGTCATAGGGGCAGTAATAGATCTTTAGCAAAAGCTGGCAGGGTGTGACAGCATTCAGAAAGCACCCTGTTGACTGTCCATCATTAGTCTGCATTATTCAGCGGGGCTCTTGCTGTGCGCAGGCTGTGGAGTACAGTTCAGTGCCTTGTGAAAAAGGCACCAGCATAGTTACTTACAGTTGAAATATAATGTCTGGGGCTTTGTGTGTGTACGTCTCCACACATATCCACAGGTTTGGTGCTGTATTTTATGCCTTTGTTCAGATGCATCATTTAAACTTATTCCTACCATTGATTGTGCTGCAGTTTCTGTTTACCACTCGACTGATTCCTCCCATATATCTTTATTTCTTGTTTTTTTTCTCCCCCACTGTAGTAATGGAGAAGCAACTAGAGGAGCTGAAGCAGCAGCTAGAAAAGCAATGTCTGATCAACAAGGAGCTGCAGAGGCAAAACAAAGACCTGGGTGAGTGCAACCATAACTATATCACATTAAAGACCCCACCCAACATCGCAGCTAGGTGTGGTCTAGCTGGGTTGTGACCACCTCCAGCTGTACTATAGTAAAACGATACATCACTGATTGGCCGAGCAAGCAGGATTAAGGCGTGTTTAGACAGAAATCAAAGCAAATATTCACCTTGCATCATTCGCAGGTATTTGACCACTGGACTGTATATTTTCGCCCCAAACTCCCAATGAGCCAACTGTACAGATGTAAGCTGTAAGCTAGCTAGCAGCGGCTGCACTGACAGGGAGTGCATAAGCGGTTTTACCATACCTCATAGGAAGGCAATTGCTTGGGGCCTCGTCTGCCAAAGGGCCTCGTGAATTTGTTTGCTTTTTTTTTTTTTATTTATAAAACAATTTTCCTTTATTGTCACTCCAAACAAATGATAATTTATAATAGATAAAAATAAACCTGTGTACATGTAAATGTGGGCCTATCCAATTAAATATCTATATTTGCCAATATTTATTATCACCCACATTTCACATTTAATGGACTATTTCACCTTGACCTTTCTGTACATTTGCATGCTGCATTTGCGCCAAATCAAATGAAGCAGCAATTAGAGTTACTATCAGAGACAGTCACTTTTTTTGAACTTACCATGAAGCGCTTTCAAAGTGGATTTGAGAAGGGAACGAGGAAGATGCCCAGTTTAAGGAAAGTTTGCCTAAACTGATGAAATACTAATAAAAACAGCCAGAGACTCCACGACGGAGGAGCAACAAGTAGCTGACGTTACAACAGGTGTAACGTTAGTTGAAGAAGCTGAGCTAGCTAATGTTAGCAGCCAGCAGCCTTACTGCTGCCTCACACCTCTTCCTAACATACTCATAGTGAGCGAGCAACTATAGCGATATTAGTAACCATCTGAAAACTCAGGAGCGCAGCAAGGAGCACATTGCCATATTGTCTTCTTCTAAATGACTGAAGGCCATTTGAAGTTCTTCAGTTCGAACAGTTAGAGTTCTCATTTGGGTCTGTTCTTTAGTTTTGTGGCTTTGTTAACTGAAAAGAGCTGCCTCCAAATAGTTTTTGTTCACTACCTATGACTGCGTTAAGCAAAATGGAGAAGGGCCTCACATTGCTATTTGCCAAATCTTTGACCTCCAAATCACAAAAGCCACCCCTGCAGGAGTGTCCCTGTGTGTGTTTGAGTTCAGCTCTGCATCTGATCTCACAACTCACCAGAAACCCCAGTTCTTTCTGTTATTTTCCTCCAGTCTATCTCTCGTATTTAGTCTCGTCTGTGTACTTCAGTAGATTCATAAAGCTCCAGGATAAGCGTGAATTTTTTGCTGAAGTTGAAACATTTTGAACATACAGAGACACGTCTCTGCGCCTGGTCTCGCCGCCTCGAGCGAAATTGTGTGTAATCACATTTTAATTGCTTTTGTGTGCAACCGCATCGCCTCTAAACTTTGCCTTGCATTCTGTCTGAACACAGTTAAAGTGGTACAGTTACTCTTTAATGCACGTTTCTGTAGAATTACTACATTAGCATCACGCCAAATAAAACAAATCAATTGCAATTTAATGGCAAAAAAAACTTCTTCAGACCACACACATATCAGCTAATATTAGCTTATCCCACATGTTTTGTACCGGTGTATATTGGCTGATTAATAACGAGACATTTTAGCTGGGAAAAAACAAATATACGTAATTTATTATAACCAGTGTCTGTCTAGTTTGTACACCACAGAGCACTGCCGCATTTATTTTTCAAGTGTATAATGTCCTGTTCAATACATATTTTGGTCACAGTAAACGCTCAAATATCAATATCAGTATTGGCCTCAGTATCGGCTGGGCTTTACAAGTAACATTTTCATGATTCATGCACTATAACAGCAGCTTGCTTGTGATGTTTTGGACATTGAATACGTTTCTCTGCTTTTATCCTCATAGAACAACGACTGCAGGAGAAAGAAAACCTTTTGCAGGATCTGCAGAGTCAATATCATGATCTGGGTAAGAGGTTACCATGGGCACCAGGGGCAGGGACTCACACACACACACACACACACACACACACACACAATGGAGGTGATATTTGATTCAACATTCAGCTGAAAGATGGCAGCCATTTACAGTAGTTAACCCTCCATTTGTGTTCCTCTGTTTGTCTGTTTCAGAGTTTCCCTCCCGGAGCGGTAATGAGATTGAACCGGAGGTCAGGAAGAGCCGCGCGGCTGTCATCGCCTCCGAACCAATCCCTGAGACCCTGGAGATTACGCGCGCCAGGGTCAAGAAAACTGTCAGGTTGGTAATCAGTACTGCTGATGAGAGAATATCCCATTTAAGTGAGACTGCACAGGGTTTTTGCTTTGCCATTGTGGCAAATCCGATCTAATTGCCTCTCCTGCCAATGTCAAACACCTAAATCATGTATGATGGGTTTGCATGTTGCTCAACATTTCAATGACCTCAGATCAAGATGACTTCTTTCACCTCCCATCATCAGCGAGACAAATCTGATCATCAAAGCCATCCAGAAGAATGACTTCCTGAGCCGCCTCGACGACGAGCAAACAGCCATGATGGTGGATCTCTTGGCGGTATCTAACGTCAAACCGGGGGATGACGTCATTAAAGAGGGCTCTGAAGGAGACAGCATGTACATAGTAGCAGGTGGGGACACGCCTGAGTGTGTGTGGATGTGTGTTTCTGTCTGTCCTGCTAGGGCTGCTTTTAAATTATGTTCTAAGGCTCTCTGACTTGAAAAGCCCTTATTTAAAAAAAACCAAAACCATCAATATGTAGAAAATACATTGAAAATATATATAAAATTCTGCACATTTCTGTATAAAGCAACTTTCTTTTCCTGACACCTTTTAGCTGGTGAGCTCTGTGTCACCCAGGCGGGCCGGGACCTGCGCACCCTAACCGTTGGTGATGTGTTTGGGGAGCTTGCCATCCTGTACAACTGCAAACGGACAGCAACGGTCAAAGGTCAGCCCCTGTAATGATGACTCCTAGAAGTACATGCAGATAGTTTAGAAGGTCTTTGGTCTAGCAAAGGTACAGTCACTGTGTATGTAACTGTATATATTAATTTAAAAAGCTCATGTAAATGTGAACAATGGACTGTTACTTATTAGTTCCTCTAGCCTTTAATTGAAAAAATAGAGGCCCCAAATAAAATTTGGGTTAGGGCCCTGAGGGGGCAGGTTTGGCCCTGGGTGTGAGATTTTCATTGGTGCATTTGTGTGGTTCCAGTTTTCTCTCATTTTAGTCCATAACGGCCCCCTGTACTCTACTCTACTGATAGTAAAGCTGTTCAGCCAGACTTTAAAGTCTTAACTTTCATCACTTCCACTTACGTTGCAGCAAAGACAGCAGTGCGTCTGTGGTGCATGGAGCGACAGACCTACAGGACGATCATAACCAACAAGTCCAAGAAGAAACGGGAGCAGCTCATGGGCTTCCTGAAGACGTGAGTTTGAAGACTCTGCAGCTACTAGGAATTTAATATCCTGTCAGCACGGTTTGTCCAAGTTAAAGGAATAGGTGTTCTTTGATCTTGCTTTGGTGGTTTCCTCTAATGTCACACTCATGGCATAATGGACCATATAACAACTATTTCTAACTCTGCTGCTATATTTTTTACATGCTGCCACAGGTCTCGTACTCTGAAGGACCTGAATAATGTCCAGTTGTCCAAAATCATTGACTCAATGGAGGAGGTGTGTACTTAGATGTCCCTTTATGAACTTTGAGTCTTACTGTTGTCATGTGAAAACAAAATAGAAATCCAGTTTTGGTGAGCTAATAAAACTCAAAAATAGATGGTCATTAAGTTAAAAACAAGAATGTTTTTTTAGTTCCTGAAATGCTGACATATTTTAAATCTCATTTAAATCTCAGTAGCCTTGTAAGAAGGCATTTTCAAGGAATAGTATTTGTGGCTTTGTTTTCCTGTAAAATCACAAACTTTATTTTCAAGACAAACATATTTGATACATTTTGGTCAGTATGTGGAAATTACCCTTATTTTTCTAATCGTTTTTGTCTTGTCTTTCTCAGGTGAAGTACCAGGACAAAGATGTTATAGTTCGAGAAGGAGCCGAAGCAAACACATTCTACATCATCCTCAAAGGAGAGGTAATATGGTGTCATGTTGTGTGCACAAAGTCATATTTAAATGGCGTGTATACTGTAGACAAACGCTCATTCTCTCCTCCTCCCTCTCACGTGTGTTTCCCCCTCAGGTCCTGGTGACTAAGAACGTCAACGGGCATCAGAAGCAGATTCGTAGGATGGGAAAAGGGGAGCATTTCGGGGAACAGGCCCTCATACGGTAACCATGGCAAATTAACACATGCCTGAGGACATTTCTTAAGAGTCTTGTGCCACATCGACTGCTCTGTGCACCTTGCTCAACTGCTGTCATCTTTGATATTTGGGTTGTACAACCCGCCGATTATCTTCTAAAAGTGAACATTTACGGTTAATTAAGAAATTTTGAAATCGCTCCAACAAATTTTGAAGAACCCTGACAGTTTCCCTAAATTACCCAGAGCTGTTGATATGCAAATCAGCCAATTTGGAGAAGAAAATTCAAAACATTTTGCAAATGTTTAACTGTTATCTTCTGATGCAAACTTGCACTTGGGCGTGAGTAGTACTGCATAGAAACCAAGAACACAGTGTAATAGAATAACAGACGTATTGTTTTGATTATGTAAGGGTGATATTGGCTTTTTATTAAAAATCAAATATCATCCAGATAGTGATGTCTGCCTCTAAATTGTTGAGTATGAGGCAGCAGCTTTGTTGTTTTATTGGGAAGTTTTTTTAGACGCAGATTTGTGCAGCATAGAGATCAGCGAATTAATAAATATGCAACACTTCCTCACTCCTTTGGAAAAAAGTTAATTTTCTGTATCCACAAAGATGAAGACAGTTAATTCATGTAAAATGTCATTGATTTCAGGTGCTAATGCAACGTTTTCTCAAATTTCTGACAGCTGAAACTCACTTTTCCCACACTGAGGTGTTGACAAATGTGTATGTGCAGTAATGACACAGTTTTCCTGGGTTGACATTTGCAATGTTTTTCCTCTTGCAGTGAGGTCTTGAGAACTGCCACCTGCTCTGCTGACGGCCCTGTTACCTGCTTCTCCATTGACAAGGAGTGAGTGTGACTTGACATTCAATTCTGAGCGTAAACGAAGGTGATATCCCTGTTCAGACAGGCTCTGCACTGAAGACTGTTGCTCCTGGAGAGAAAGATCCTGGAAGAAATCCTCTGGTGTATTTGTTCTCTGTCATTGTCCCTTGTTTGCATACATGTTTGTGCTTTATGTAGTTGACGTACTTTCTGTACTTGTCATTTGCTGATTGCTGTTTGACTAACAATGCCTTATCTTTAGGGTATTTGAAGAGACAATTCCCATAGAGCACCTGGAGCTGTTTGACGAGTACGTACCGTAGAACACTTTCTGTTTCATAACCATGAATCTTCTCCTCCGTCTTGGTGAGAATAGTGTGGTGTGTGTAAATGAAATAGTCTTGAGGTAGTTTCCTGCTCAAATCTTGACTCTCTTTTACTCCCAGCTCCAAAGTGCTGCAGGAGGCACAAGCTCCAGAAAAGTCGAGGTGAGTGGCAGATGATAAGAGTTGGTGGATGCAGGCGGAAAGATGTAACACAATCATATGAATCACACAAATGAGTTCTTTGAAATAAAATAGCATTAGTTAAAAAGGTATCTGTCTGTCTCTGTCAGTCCCAGCTCCACTCTGAGGTTTAAGGATCTGGTTCCTGTGTTGTATCAGGAGGGTCGCTATCAAGGCGATCCTGTCACGCTTGGAGTCGGAGGGTTTGGCCGCGTTGAGCTGGTGAGTGTGTGAAATGCATTTGTTCTTTTATCCAAAACCATACTGGGGTTGTTGTCATTTCTTTGAGGTAGGAGAAAAACTTTTAAAAACACATTTGTTTCTGGCTAAAAGACATTACATTTTAGCCCAGTAAGAGAAATGCAGGAAAATCATTGTGGTGGGGAGAGGTGCTGACTCTTAATATTTCATTTTATTGAAAAGCAAGGCCCTTCCTTGTGTAATTTATATTTTCCTTGGACCCTCCCCTTCACAAGCGCAATGCCCTCCCCCTAATATCTTAAGACTATCAATCCAGACGCTTCTTCTTATGAGAAAAGAGCTGCTAAATAAAGTGTATTTACTGTCACAGAGAGACCACCTTTATAACTCATTTTGTTTTGGTTGTTTGTTTTTACAATATGTTTCACAAAAGAAGAAAAATAAAAGAGTCAATCAGGGAAACCCACTACTGCTCTCCCAAAAATTTTTGACTACCCTCTCTTCACTAAAAATTAAAACATAATTTTCATACAGTCCCCAATAAAGCAAGAGATCTTTGACATTTCTATTTTACTTTCTCTGTACCAGTTGAGTTGATCTAATAGCTTAGTGATGATCATGGTTTTGTTTGTCATTTTAAGGTGACCACAGTGAATCATGGGACATATTACGCCGTGAAGCGAGTCAGCAAGAAGCACATTGTTGCCAAGAGACAGGAGGAGCACATGCTGTTTGAGAAGAAGATCCTTAAAGCCATCCAGTGTGACTTCATCGTCAGGTATCTGTCATCACACACACACACACACACACACACACACACACACACACACACACACACACTCTCTCCTTTAATTACAACATACAAATACAGTTTAATGTACAGAGAACTTGGAAGTGTTGGTTGGTCTTTAATCCTGCTTTTCTATCCTCTCTCTTAGTCTTCATGCAGCTTTTAAAGACACACGGTACATCTACATGGTGATGGAGTTCTGTGTTGGAGGAGAGATCTGGACCAAACTTAAAGAAGTGTGAGAAAACACTGACAAATAAAAAATGTCTCAATGTAACAACATTTTTCAAGCAGAATATTATGCTGTTACACAATGTGGAATTATCCCTCAGTGTAAAGCAATAGGATATTATGAAAGAAAGTTTTATTTGAGCATTGCTGCAAAATCTGTGATGGTTTTATTGGTGGGAAACTTAATTTAGTGCTATTGTTACATCTTGAGATCACCTCTTAAAATACACTGAAGTTGCACCTACAGAGAAACATAGCTGATGCTGTTACCCACAGTAATCTATAGCGACTACAATAAAATAAACTTCAGCTCTTAAGAGCTGCTGGTGCAAAGACAAATGAAAATATCAGCGATAAAAAGTGATGGAGAGGAGGAAGTTACTGAAGAGGGGTATTTCAACCTTTTATGTCTCTGTGATTTTCAGAGGGCGCTTTGATGAGCCCATTGCTGTGTTCTGCACTGCTTGTGTGGTGGAGGCCTACGCCTACCTCCATAAGAAGAACATCATGTACAGAGACCTGAAGCCTGAGAACCTGATGCTGGACGTGAAGGGCTACGTCAAACTGGTGAATACTTTTCCGTGCATGTGTGTCGATTTCTATTCTATTCTCTTTAAGCTCAAAGGACTAAATGAATATTCAGGAAATGCACTTGTCAGAAAGGTGTGTGAGCATGTGCTTCACATGTAAAGGCTGCACCTAGCTGCTGGCATGCACAGGATAATGAGTAGGATTTGTATATTCCCCCCTCTCTGTGTGCATGTGTGTGTGTTTCTGTGCAGGTGGACTTTGGTTTTGCCAGGCAGTTGGTGCGTGGTGAGAAAAGCTACTCATTTGTCGGCACTCCTGAGTACATGGCCCCAGAGATCATCAAGAACCAGGGACATGACTTTGCAGTTGACTTTTGGTCCCTTGGCATCCTGATCTTTGAGCTGTTGGCGGGAAGGTAATACTAACACACCTGCCCACATTTGGAAACAAGCGTTTCTGCTGTCTTGTTTGGTTCATATCTGACAAGCCTGTAGTAATAAATGACCACAGATTTTCAGTTTAATTATTAAGCAAAAGAATGATTTTATGTGACAAGAGAGTCACACAAATATGGTGAAGTGAGAATGAATCATGAATAAGTCAAGCCTTAATGTTAACCAGTAGATGGCAGCAGAGAAATGTGACTGCAGGATTCAGTGTCTGCTGTCACATGTTCAGGTTACCCAACAGCAACTCGTTGATTTCGGAGCCATTTCTATGTCAGATTAAAACAACAACAACGCTCTTCTGTCTTTTCAACTTGTCAGCCCTCCCTTTTCAAGCTCTGAGCCTCAGAAGATTTATGCCAAGATTTTGGATGGGGTGCTCAAGTATCCACCTTACCTGAGTGAGGCAGCCAAGTCCATTATCAGCAAACTGTGCAGGTGAGACGGATATATAAACTGCATCATGATTCAAATGTCATAAACTGATAATGCTGTAGTATGAATTAAAAATGAACTCAAATGTGTTGCCTGAATAACTTTCTCCTGAAATAGAAATGTAATATGCATGTGAAAATTACATAGAGGTTTGAGCATTTCATACAGTTACTCCCAGTGTAGAGCATGGATTATGGAACATATCTGCAAATCAATACACTGTATCATAATATGCACTTTTATTTTTATGGGTTTTGAATGCTAATCTCTTGAAAAGTGGAATCTCATGAAAAAAACTGGATATCAAAGTCATCAGTGTAATTTTGTTTGCAGACCTAGGCCAGGTCAGAGGTTAGGAAACACCAAGAATGGAATCAAAGATGTCCGGCATCACAGGTAACCATGGCAACATGTCATATATATATGTATATATATATATATATATATATATATATATATATGAGTGATACCACATAATTGAGTGAAAAGGCACAGCTGGCCTATTTTATTTTCTTAATCAAAGTGTGAACCTTTGGTTTTGGTCTTATCTTCTTATCTTCACAGTTTAAGTTTCTCTACTACTGACTTCCTCTACAGCTTTTCTACTTGAGATGTTTCTCACTCTCAGTATGTTTGAGCTGTAATCTCCCTCATCTTTTTCCCTCAGGTGGTTCAGCAGTATGAACTGGCACAAGCTGCGTGTGGGTCAGCTCGACGCCCCCACAGTCCGGCTCATACGCAAGGCAAGTCAAACCATGAGCTGAGTTTGTTTACTGTTATGTGAAATGTGGCAGGAAAACAGAACCAAAGAACACAGCTGGTTCACTTCCAGAGAGTAATCTTTTTAGACTGACATTGAATATTCATTATATGTGCCAAAAGAAATCCATATATATATTATTTATAAGCAATTTAACACTTCAGCTAATGTGCTCCATCAGGACTGAGTGTGGTTTACATAAAAATTGAATGTCAAATAAGCCAAACTGAAATATCAAAGAAATCGTGTGTTCATGTAGGACACCGCTACTCACAGTAAGAAACTGAACAGGTTTTCAGGGCCTTTGAGACTTTAAAAACCTTCTGTTTACACAGAAACAGGCTGGGAGGGACAAGCTATAAGTCACGGTTTGACAGGACTGTATATGACTGTGTTAGATTTTCAATTTACTGTTATTTTTTCCTCCTTCAGGGCCCCTGCTACATCAACTTTGATCGTTTCCCTCTTGATCAGGCAAAGGCAGAGGAGGAGTTCTCTGGTTGGGACCGTGACTTCTGATATTAAAGGATTAAAGACCCCAAGAGTTGCCCACATCACCGAAATATGGAACCAAATCAGAATAACCTCACTTTAAGCCAAAACACGGATAAGGCCCCATGATGGTAGTAGGAACATGAACAAACATAACCCATTTCATACTCATACTTCATTTGATTATTAAATTAGAGTGGAACTGCAGGAAATCACCACTTTCAAAATAAAGCTTCCCTGTTGTGTTACGCCCCACCCTGACACAAATCAACCACAGAGAAACACCTTTAAAACAAACAAAACCATGGGATTTATTAACATAAAGACATGCAAACAACCAAGATACTAAATCAAAGCTGCCCAATAGCTACAGCCACACAAAAATCCCAGGCTGAGAGCCAGCAAGGTCAGCAGTCCCCACGTCTTAAGTCTCTCTCCTCTGATGCCGGCTCAGGAGCTCCTAAACACTTCATTCCATGGCCAGGTGCACCTCATTGAGCAATCAAGATGTAGCACACCTGGGCAGAGCAAGAGAGGACAGAAGAGGAGATTGGAAAAACAGTACAGGGAAACACATACAGCCGCAACAGTTGCTATAGAGAAACAACCATCTAGGTGGCGAAGGGCCAGAAATATGAATATGAGGTGTTAAAACAAGATGTGAGGATGTTCTGTTTCCAAGAGATTTGGTGCCTGTTGAAGAAGTGTTAATAACATCATCCATGTAACACTCTTCACTGATATGAATAAAACACCCGTCCGAGTGCTTGCTAGCTGAGAAAAAAAGGCTTGAGTCATACTGTACAATCTGTACAAAAGGCCATCTCTTACCAAACCTGACAATTAATTCGATACTGATGTCATATCTGTATTGTGCTCCAATGCTTATTGTTCTTTCGGATCTATGTTAGATTTAGAGATAAAACCTGCTTTCCTGCTTGTAGCAAAGCTGTTAAATGCTTTGATATTGTTAAAGGTTTTTGTATTATAAATTGTCACTTTCTTTTGGAGTTTCACGCACCTTGATCATAGAGCATCCTGATGAAAAATGTCTACATGACTCGAGTTTAGTAAATAAAACTGCTGCTCGAGTTAGCTGCCATTGTTTCCTATATGTACCCACCATTGTATTACAGTCAAATCCCAAGTGTGAAACGGTGCACATTTTTTCTGCTACCATGGCCAAATCACACACACATATGGCATACAGTAAGCAATGAAAGCATTTAGATGTGAGATAGTGAACAAAGGGGAAATATTGTGCTTATGAAGATGTTGTCAGAGAGGCAAATGGCGTGGGAGAGAGCGTGGCGTTTACAGGTTTAATCTGATGTACTCCGCATCTGTTCCAGCTGATTGTTTGGCTCTGGAGAGGTCCAGCTGTCTGTCATGGCAGCAAGGAGGAAGGAATCCTTTTGTTCCTTCCTGCTAATGCCTGTGACTTCCCTACTGAGACTATTTTTCCACATCAGAAAAAAACACCTCACATGAAAGCAATCATATCTTCCAAAGGGGAAAAATACACTACCAGATGTTTCCCTCCTGCAGAAAACACCTTGAAGTCTAGAGTTGAATGCACTGACAGCACAGACAGCAGCGGCCCAGAGGATGTACCGTATAGTACAAAATGATCTCTCCACCGTAGTGTCCCGTGGTTTCCTGCTCTCCTGCACATAGGATCAACATTTGGCTTTGGATCAACCTTGTTTTACCTGCAGTGCATGCAACATGAAAGGCACAGAGTCAACAGCATTAAAGGATAAAGCTTGGGTTAATCTTTTCTTGGTGTCAGCACATGAAAACACCAAAAAACAACAACATGTTAATCCTTTTCTCAGCCCCAAGCTTGTACATTAGGTAACGTAAACAGGTATCACAAATAAATACTGCTAAAAACAGGAAGACACAAACATAAATACAAACGTTTAAGCATCTTGGAACAATATTTTGTCATTTCAAATCCTATTATATAGTTTTTTATTGTGTTGCAACATATCTTCATATGTATTATTGTATATGTCACATTGTTGTTAAAAATGTTGATACATTCATGTAGGTCACCTTTAATTATTAACTTGCATTCACAGAAATAAGCTTTATGAGCAGCAGCGAGTGCCCTCTAGACTCATTTTGCCCCGAGGTTCGCCTGTCAGGCTCATACACGACATACTATCTGCACTACCTTGTGATTGGTGGAGGTTGTTTGAGATGTTGTTGGCCTGATAGGAAGAGCTGCAGACACTTTTCAATGCTGAAAAAACGACTAATATTGATTAATTTAAATTACTACTCTATACTATCTATTCTATATTGTATTTACAGTTAACATTCTCCTATAAGACAGTAGGAATGGCCACGAATAAGATAAGGTAGTAAAGGACAGTGTTTTAGGACAGATGCAAATACAACACCATCCATTAATGAAAATAATGTGATTTTAAGTAAAAATGAAACATTTTCGACCAATGAAACGAAATGTGACTTTAAGTGGGGATACTTCTCCACCTCAGCCACGCGTAAAAACGTTTTTGCGATATTTTGAGCTTCCACTCAGTTTTTTTTTATGCGCAGTGTGTCCTCCCACTTCTGAAACCAAACACCAGCCCTTGGTGATATTATATGATGTATGTATGTTTCACGTATTGCATCATGCAGCGTTGCATCATATGTCATATTAGCTGTTATCGCTTACAGCTTTTATCTGTTATATATAATCAGTGTAAAAGCCTCCTGTTGTACATCCTTGTCACTGAACCAACCTAACAGTGAATATGTTGACTAAACTGGATTAAAACAAACATTTTCAGTCAAGGGTTTGATGATGTCTGCTCCTGACGTCCTACTGTGAATATCTTCAGGTGTTTCTTACTCTCTCTGTGGGAAGTTTTCTGCTGAGCCCAGTGTGTGTGAGCTGACTGACTCGTGCAGCCTGAGGTTTGGTTTAGACCACCAGGGAAAGCAGATCATTTGTCACAGCAGGGCTTTGTTCTGTTTTCTTCTCTTATTTGTTTTGTCATTAGATGCTCTTTCTGGTTGAGTTTCTCTACTGAGCAGTCTTGACATAATTAGCCTCAGTGTTTCCACCTGTGTTGATTAATTACTGGTTGCACCTGTGATCAGTCTACTTAAGCTCATGTGTTTGCTCAGGTTCTAATGTTTGAGAGGTCAGAGTGGGCATCTGTTTCTGTGTCCTGATAAATGATTAGCTAGCCTTCTCACTTCCAGTGATTGCATTGCCCACACTTTCCTTGTTTGTCCTTTGCCTCAAGACTACAAAACTGACCAATTGTTCAGAGATCCCTTCTGTTTCTCTGTCAGAGTTTTCACAACACCTTTAATACCAACTCCCATTCATCTTTCCCACAAATACCCAGCTCTGCATCACATTTTTCCCCCATGTGGGTTGGCATTTGATAAGCTGAGACTGCAGGTAGGCTGATATACAACGTAGGCACGTTTGTTATGTAAGCGTATGCATTGCAAACATGCACGTTAATGTGTCAGCACATTGCTTGTGATATGTAATAAGCCTTTGTGTATGTGCTTTATGTAGTGTGCACAAACATGTTCGTGCTGAGCCTCTCATGTAAGTGTGCTTATGTAATCACTTCAATCAACAGTCTGAGTCTGCTTTTACGTTCTATAGGACACAAGCTTTACAAAATATGTGTCTTGGTGTGTTTTGTCTTGTTTTCCTCCTGTTTCCCTTCCCCCCCTTTGTGTCTCCTGTTTGGGTCGACGTGACCTGGCTGTACTCCCTCCAACACACCTGCTGTGTGACCTAATTACGCACACTTGCCTTCCATCAGCCTCACCAATTCTTCAGTCAGTCATCGCCAGATCATTGAGTCACCTACTGTGGTAGCGTGTGTGTGTTTTTGGCTGCTAACTAGTTAGTCATTTACTGTTTTGTGAGCTTCTCAAGTTAATTATACTCTCGTCTCCAGTGTTCATACTCGGGTCATTACCTGCCTGCCTGCCTGCCTGTCCGCCTTGGATCCAGGATAACTCTCCACACTCACGCCTCACCCCGGACCAGGAGCCAGCCACGTCACCCGACCTCCGACCTCCCCGTGTTCCCTCTCGTCGTCTGATCTCCATACCTCCTGACACCTTTCCCCTCTTCCCTGTGTTGTTTGGAAATAAACCTCTGCTTAAGAAAACTCTCCAGTGCCTCAGTCTGCGCTTGGGTTCCCCACCCGTGATCATAACATAACTTTTCTCTTTACAGGGATGTTTGAGTGTAAGTCTGTGGGAGTGTGGCAGTGGGGAACCACCATGTTAGATAATTGCATTACAAACAACCCTTGTAAAAGGAGGCTATAATCTGGAGACTTTAACATCCCTCTGCTAGCCTCCCTAAGACTTGAGGGAGTCCTCCTCTGTTGATATCTTAAATGCTTCCACCAAACAGTCTGAATTCATATAAATGTAAAGCAAAAAAAAATCTGAAACCCCATAAAGCAATATTGGGTTGTTAGAACATGACATTCACATACTATCACCTTATAAATGTGATCATGTTAGTTAACAGTTGCCTACATATACATCCAGCAGACACAGAGCAAGAATATTAGCATTCATCTAGAGTTGTGTTTCTGGCCACCTGGGGAATGTAATGCCACGTTCATGTCATATCGTTTGGACTGTAATTACGAGCAACCGTGTCATGTCAGCCTCTGACTTGTGAGTCAAAGATATCAGGAATTTCTGACAGCCACTTGGTGAAAAGAACTACCTAAGTGTCAACAAACAAATCGTTAGTTATCATTGCTGGCTGTAACTTCTAAATAAAGTACAATCAATTCATCTCAACACTCCAAAGTTGAAAAAACAGGAGGTTATTCCCATTCTGCTGATATTGCGTCCAATATTCACTCTACTTTTAGCTCTGTTTTTGGTCTCTACTACCTCCTGGCAGAAATATCTGACTCTTTAGCTGCTAAATGTTCCACTATGTTCACTAGCTAGTCGCTAACTTTCGCTGTGTCCCAAATCGCGTACTTGCGTACTCAAACTTAGTATTTTGAGTGCATAAGTGCGTTCACACTGGTAAGTATGGCAAAATGCAGTGTACTGTAAGTACGCGGATGGTGTACACAAAACGGCCAGAAAGTTGAGTGTGGAACGCTGCACACTTCTCACCCTCAACGGTCGCCATCTTGGCTACGTAGCAGAAGGGGAGGACCACCAACGTATGACAATGGTTGTGATTGTTACGGCTAAAAGTAAAAGCACGTTAATTTTTCATTAATTTTTAATATAATTGAATTGAAGTCAAGTGAGCAAATGTGCTGGCAGATATTTCGGTGTGCGGCAATCGCGGTAAATGCTGGTGATAATGCTCCGTCCGGTTGCAATCTGTCATTTAAAAAGAAGAAGAAGACGCGGTCAAAGGTTGTGATCGTCATTTCCAGTAAGCGCAAAACAGCAGTATTCGATTTGGGACACTACCCTGTCAAAATTAACGCACTACACAAGTCAGTATATAGTGTACACGGTATACTGCATGTAAGTGTACTAACGGGAGTACGCGATTTGAGACACAGCTTAAGTCTGTCTGCTGTTTGGTGCTAGCTAATTAGCCAAAGCAGGTTTATCAGAGCTGTGTCGATGAAAACAGCTGCCTGCTGTGGCTGCAAACGAATTTGAGAATTAACCAAAACAATTAGCTAAAAGATGCTAAAATAGTGATAATTCTCATCACTACAACTGATCCCTTTCACATTACACGTAGTCATGTCGTCATTGTTAATATAAAAACATTGGTCAGTGCTGCTTTAATGTGAGAGAGTTCACATGTTAAATGTTTGTGTACAGTGAGTGGGCAGGTACAGGAAAGATAGTAAAACAGAACTTCAAAGGTAAAATTTGATGTGATGCCGTCTGTGGATGCTCTTGCTCGCTGCTCGCTGCTCACTTCCCTCCTGTGTTTTACTGTGACAAGACACTTGTTCCTGTTTACAGAGTTAGGACTCCCATCTCGTGTCAATTCATGTGTGAGATTTCCTTTGAGATTTCCTTCTCTCTGTTTTCCTGTACTTATCACAGGCCCCTCTCCTGAGTGTTTGAGCTGATGTGGCTGGAAGAATTGGCAACTATTATTTATTTGGCTTTTTCCCCCACCTGTTGCACGGAGCCTAAAATAGTGTGATTTTGCTGTGGAGTTGGATTTTGCATCCTGCTACACTATTTCCTTCACATTGGTAGTACAGCCTTTTCCCAACTGAGTATCAATTGTTAAATACATCTTGATCACTGGTCTCAGTAGTGAAACTGAAAGGTTTCCTTCCAAAGAGATACACAGCATTATATCTGCTTTGCTGTCTTTCATTGACAGCACTGCCTGTAGCTGCTTGTGTTGGCACAGTATAACTGTACCTGCAGCATAAATATTTTATATGCAGGGCCTTAACCCTCGACATGCTTCCTGTCAGTAATCATTGTGGTTATGAAACATTTTAATTGAGGAAGTCTCAGTCTTGAATTAATTGCAGTCTTGAATGAAACTCTTCAGTTTCGTCAATGATTCTGCTTGTGCATCATTTGAATAAATGACTCTTCAGACACTGGTCTCATTAATTGAGTTGCTCCTCAGTGTACGCTTTCTGAATCAGTGTTTGCTGATTGACCTTCTTCTCTATTACGCCATGGGTCCTTATCTCTGATGAAAGTCCCCGTCATTCACAAGGATGAGACAAGTGATGGCTAAAATGTTCCAGATGTTAAAAAACTGGATCTTTGTATGATTCACCTTCACCTCCCATCTCTAACTGCATGGAAATGCAGCACGCCGGCATTCGCTGAACGAACAGTGTGCTGAATCTATGCACATTTAAAACTTTGGGTTTGCTGTTATATTGTATGGATAATGCTATTGTTTTGCTTGCTGCTGTTTCCCAAGAGACCAACCGTTATTTCAAATTTCCCAACAGGCCAAAGCTTTTTGCACACCAATCAAAGTTGCAGGAGTTTGGCTGAGCATGTATTCTCTGTGTGTGTGTGTGTGTGTGTGTGTGTGTGTGTGTGTGTGTGTAGATGTAAAGCTGCCTCCTCATTTGGCCTCAGTGATTGGTTTCTCTTGTGCATGAATGCACTTAAATCCCACTGGAACAGCTGTACTTATAGGCGCCTAAAATATCTAATTTCTATTCTTTGGCACAAACACACTGGTTATACATACAGGGTCTGAGGAGGTGTAAATGGTTTGTGTGTCATATCTCTTGATTTTATATGTCTGAGGTACCTACGATTAACTGAACCGTGAAGGAAAAAAGTTAAAAGAACAGGATACAAATCATTTATATTATATATATATATATATATATATATATATATATATATATATATATATATATTAGTTACACCTGTGTTTTTTTTCCTGCTGTGACAAATCAAAATATTTTCTTTTGCCAAAACTTAGATCACAAGATAGATACCACTCTTATGTGTGACTATAAAAACTAGAAGTAGGGGGACACAGCTAGCTTAGCTCTGTCCAAAGATTATATTTACATCTAGCAGCATCTCTAACTATAATTAACACACTATATCTCGTTAGTTTAATTATGTGGCTTAACTATTTCTTGGCAAACAGTGGCGGAGTGCAGTGAAATCCAGGAGCCTTTTCATCACTGTGAGGTTGCCAGGAGACCAGTCAACCGGAGACTTCAAATTCATGAGAAATCATTTAGAGATATTGCATGTCAGAGATACCAACTTCTATCTATTTTCTGCGCTTGTTTATCCAGGTCAGACTTAAGGGAAGCTTGAGCCTATTCCAGCATATTTACGCCTACAGGCAGTTTCGGGTTTCCGTGTCTTTGGGGTTTTGGGAAGAAACTGAAACCAAACTGATGTAAACATATACAGCAGCAGAGAAGGACTTTCTTCTTTTGTCTATTTCATGCTTTGAGGAGACTTTGGAAACATGCTGTGCAGTTGCCTTTCCCAAATTTTGGACAATGTACTTATGTTCCAGGTTGTACCAAATGGACTTGGTCTATTCTATAGATTCTATATGGTGAGAATTAATACGGCTGTAATAACCAATTAGCAGGAATTAGCAGGAAATATCCAGACAAGTGGCAGAAATAGAGGCACAGAGATCAAAAGGCTTTTCTCAGACAGAATCTGCAGGTGCACCCAAGCATTAACACTACACCTTCTAGACAAAGGACATCCGCTCAACCTGCAGAGGTGGGCTGATGTGGAAGGCAAAATGGATTTAAAAAAAAAAAAAAAAGGAAGTGACAACTGTTGTGACTCACCGACCTCCACAGCCTTAACAGCTCTCTGCTGAGACAGACTGAGCAGTGCAGATGGAGCTAAAAGCTACAAGTCTATTTGTCAGACTTCAAGAAAAACTGAAACACCTTAAGTATTCTGTTTAACTGAAAATGAAGTACAGTAAATATTTAATATTAGTTAACTCGAACTGTCTTAAAACAGCATTAATAGATTTATTTGGCTGCTTAAGGGCTGCAGAACAGCGAGTAAACGCAACCTTGACATATTATCATCTTTATAAAGTTGTTATGGTGAATGTGTTAGCAGCAGTCCAATATTTACTCTCCTTTCAGCTCTGCTTTGGTCTCCACCAACTCCTGAGGGAAATATCTGACTCTTTAGCTGCTAAATGCTCCACTATGTTCAGCAGCTAGTCACTAACTGTGTCTGTCTGCTGTTTGGTGCTGAGCAGGTAGTGTACAGGGGGGTTTGCCAGAGCTTTTGTGATTAAAACAGTGCGATCATCAAGAGAAGTTTTGCTGCGGCTGAAAATGAGGTTGACGAGAGCAGTGAGAGTGAACCAAAACAGTAAAGTTGTGGGTCGTAAATCCAAAACAAAGCTTAAAGATGCTAAAACGCTCTGTAGAGCTGAGGGGAACTGCACAGTGGGAGGATAATTCTCTTTTTAATCCATTGTTAATGTTAAAACATTGATTGGTGCAGGGTTAAAGGGCAAAAGTATTGCAGAGACGTTGCTTTGGTTTCTAATGAAAGCTTTAACTTTATGGCTTCAGAGTGTTTCATTCTTCATGATTTGTTAGTCTCTATATTACATTTCCAGCTTAACTGTTTCCTTGTGACTATTATTGGTACGCCTTGTGTCTCATGAACTGATATCAAATAAAAAAATAATGTAATTGGCTATTTTTAGGACAAAATTAAGGTTTAAATCCACTTAAGACCTCTGGTAAGGAATTGTCTAAATATCTCAAAGAAAGATCCCTCAAGAGCGCTTTTGTGAATTGTTTATAGCAGGAAGAACTGGGACAACCTATTCTTTCAAGCTATTTCAAAGAGATAGCTAGACCAGCAAATTGCAGCAGAAAGTTTCCAAAAAATCTCAAGGGCACAGAAGCATCCTGACATCTGTGCTGTCAAATCTCAAACGTGTCTAATGGAATAGAAATCTGTCCAGACCTGAGCTTGTGAAGTCAACTTTAATGCCTTGGGCAAAGACTTCCTGCCTTGCACAGCCTCTCAGATGCTTCAACCTCTCACTAAACATCTTCAAGAGTCTGAGGTCAAATCAATTAGATACTCCAAAATACTCTTTGCATTTATGTTATAGGACTGAGAATGTTACAGTAAGCCCTGACAAGAGTGTATAATGATAGGTTATTATCTAAAATCACATATAAAAATGATGATGAGAGAGAAAATGATAGAGCACATCAGCTACTCGCTAAAAATAATATTCAAGGTATGCTAAAAGCCACATTGTTGGGCTGCTGTCATTACTATTTATCAAGCACACCTTCTCTAACTATATATATATTCATGCTCCACAGGGGGTATTGTAGCAGTAAAGGTCAGGATGTCATTCATCCTCTCAGCATGAGAGGATATCCTATTTGCAACAGTCTGGACACGACGGGAAAATGCTGTTAAATTCAGGGAAAGGTCAAAGTTTAAATCATTCCCCTCTGGATTAAAGAGTTGGTCTTTGCAGTCAGGTTGCCTGTTAGACTTGGTTTATCTGACTTAAAAGGACAATCATAATAAGTGGCCATCATCTTGTTTAATTCAGGTTTTACTTTTTTTAGAGCAGAGCTGAATACCCAATTTACAATGTTGGTTTATTGTTTGGATTGTAGCTGTTTCTTCACACTCTCCTAACCTCTAAAAATAAAAGCCTTGACAAATTGCAAAGGAATTATTGGAATGTCGGCCGCTTGATCACTTGGCTTGTTCCAAGTGTTTATGCTATGCTAAGCTAAGCTAATTGTTTCCTGGCTCTAGCTCGATAGTTAGTCCACACAGACGTAAGGTATTGATCTTCTGATCTGTCTGCAAAAAAGTCTATAAGCTTATGTCCCTAAAATGTCGTACTATTCCTTAAACGCTTTGTCTAGACAAAACAGATATTGGTGAACACTGATATAATTCCAAAGAACCTCAAATGCTCAGCCTTTTCTTGTATCTACAGCGACACACATCATATTCAGCTGAGGTTGTCAATACACTAGCTGGATGCCACAATGGATGTCTCACAAAGGAGGTAATTGAACAGCATTCCCAAAACCAATACCCTCTAATTTATTCAATAGTGTGGTGTATTGTGGTCACAGCAGCTCGGCGCAGCACTCCTTAATAGGTGCAAAGAAACTAAATCTAAAAATAATGGAAGACAAAGGAAAAGACATGAGGCCAATTATAAGCTGAATAACACTGAAGAATTAGACAGTCTGCAAAGGACCAGTCGCATGAAATCATTACACACACACACACACACACACACACACACACACACACACACACACACACACACACACACACACACACACACACACACACACAACCCACCCACACACAGTTCCAGCTCCCTCTTGATGTGTGAGGTAACCGCCGCTCTCACCATGTACCTCTCCAGCCCGAGACGGTAGCGGTTGGTGGCTGAGTCACCGCTCTTCTCTGATGTCACTGCAGACAGAATCGCTAATGAACCAACCAACCTCCAGCCGGGCTTGCTCTGCGGTGGCCTGTCTGCAGGATACAAAATACTCCCTCTTTGCATCTCAGTATATCTCAATCAGCCGTTTGAGTGACTGCATGGCTAATACAGCTATAGATAGTATAGTCTACCTGCTATATGTTCAGACTGCTTACAAGAAAACCTTTTTAAGGATTTCACAACATTTTATCTAAAACAAACACCTTAACGAAATTAAACACTTAAAAATCGCCGCTCTGTGCCAGCAAAGAGCTCAAACCTGTTGTTCTTTTTGTGTCTATATAAAGCCAGTCTGCAATCACTTCCGCAGTGAATCATACTGGCTCCCATTCGAAGGGCACAGAGTCGTGGGTCGTGTCCTTTCAGTGTAATGCAGGATCTGAGGATGTGCTTATGGTCCTGTCTGTCTGGTGACAGGGCAGAGGCTGGGAGGTGACACGCAATGTCACTCTCTATCTTTAGAGTCATTAAGTAACCTGTCAGTTCGCATTTAGGAAAACCGTCACAGACCCTGATCAGGGTGGGTTTTGTCTTTATGTTGCAGATTGTAAGCTGTATTTCTGTATTTTGTTCACAAGAAAGTAGAGGAGGGACTGTAGGAAAGTCCTGTTGTACAAACTGTCCAAAGAGAGAGGAATCCTCAAAACAAAACACATGAGGTAAAGATATACAAATTAAATTAAGGTGCCAGTGAAGCGACTCATGAGTGGCAGCCTTCTCGATCCATGCTGTGCTTGTGAGCCATGAGGAACATTTTGTAACTTGTGACTCAGATCAGTTTGTCAGCCCTGATCCATTATCAGCCAGTGTCTGTCATTGCGTTCATGTGCAACACCGTTGTATCCATTTATTATTGAGCTGCACAGAACAGCCGTCTGCAGGTTGTTTATCTGCTGTATCTGTGCTGTATAATTCTTCTTGAAAAATAAGGCTCTGATGTGGAAACTCACCACCACAAATTACTAAAAACACTACAGCGTAGGAATGCAATATGCTAGAACAAAACAGGAATCACATTATGAAAGAATGTTTTGTACATTTTAGTCCAGACACACTGTTCTGATGTGTTTTTCCCCTTTTATTAGGAAGTACTCTTTAAAGAATAAGGCTAGTGATATTCTATCACTTTCGTATTGTCAACAAACTCCACAGAAAGACAAAAACCTACTAACAAGTACTGTATATGTAGCAAAAGGATGATAAGTAATCTTCTATACCATAGAAAACTCAACGTTACACTGGGTTACATGTTCCTTCATTATTATGAATATGGGCACTGTAGTTTTGAGTAAATCCCTGATACTGTCCTGCTGCCACAAAGACTCACAAGAGCACCAAATGTGTATTAATCCACCGCTAAAAATAGTCCCCAACAACTATATAATTTACTCCTGTTTGAGTAACATTTTATGAAAACCACAGTGCCCAGGGTGCCACAGACAGGCTGGGGAAGTCAAAGAATTGAGAGACACACCAACACACTGTCTTTTTGGTCTTTTCATGGGATTTGTTGACAGTAAGAAAAATATAGAATTGAACCATACTTCTCAAGAGCTAAAAGAAAATCCTCAGCGATCCGCAGGGTTTTTTGCATATAAAATATTTTATTCTAAACCTTCTGAAAACTGTGTCATGATTTGAGGTGACATACCAACATTAACATATATTAACATACTGGAAACACATGGTTGCCGTACTGTTATTAAAACCAAAGCAAAGCCTGCGATTATAGACACATCTGATCTATAAACACTGGAAGTAACATTTAAAGTAGCATGCAACACTTGCTGAAACATGTTAATTTTTCAAAATGTGCATGTGTGTACATGACCCCCCACATGTATATTGGCAATTTTTTACAGATGGGTTTATTGGGAATTTAAAAATCACAGAGTAAACGGTTAATTTTGTTTGCCTTGACATAACAGGTGTAATTTAAAAAGATTTTCATGCATACATTTTAGGAAATTGACCAAATCCAACCAAAGTTGTGGTTTATGTATAATGGATCTTGATGTCACTGATGCACATTTTTATTAAGATTTTCTGAAACCACATGATAACACTGTTATCTACTATTACTAGAATAATTATGACTGTGATTGGTACATAATCATGTTTTTATGACATTGTGTTTTTTAAATAAATGAGGGCCAGTGGCTTTAAAAAGCCTGTAGTTATTTTCACAGCATACCCATTGAGCTAACTGAACTTCTTTGCATACATAAATCACAATGTTAAATCATGTGCTTACATTCATAACGAGGCTCATCTCTGCCGTCATGAATGGACAGATACATTCAACATGCTTGAACTGGGATTTTGATGCAGCCACAGACTTAATTAAAAACTGTCACCCTGGGAAAAGAAGAGGACGCCATGTGAAAAAGCTGTGGGTGGAAATTAAATGAGTTTTCTCAAACACCAATGCACATACACATTCACACGTTCATTCAACTTACTGTAAACACAATAATGCACACGTATCCTCACATGTGGCCTGACATGGTCTGACATATTACATAACGCTCCTTCGACAGCACTCCTTGACTTTACTCAGCACTGACAGCTCGCCTCTCAGAGGCTGTCAATCACACAGCCGACTGGGAATAAGCAATAGGATGACTTTTGGGGGCTTCGCTTTGAGCAGCTGCACTAAGGCTTGGATTGCTTTCCCCCAGGCAACTCAGCATTAATGTACTAGTCTTTCTTTCTTTCAGTGTATTGCAAGTCAGTACAACATACAGTAAGGGTTTTGATGCTATTGATTGCTTTTTAAAAACACAAGAAGAAGAATGTGTTGGTGGTTTTAGAAACCCAACTATGTTTGAAAGAGTCTTCTTTCCTTATTTCTACCTCATTTTATAACCAATCTCTTTGTGACTCCTCTTTGACGTGATTACACATGACAGCTGACGACCTTACAGTACAGTCAGTCTCTGCACAAATCAGTGCTCACGCTTACGACAACGTTTCAAGAAAACCAGGAGATTCAGAACAGAAAAAGAGAGCAAACCTGCTAATACTGTCCTAGACTGGGTTGCACCAGCTATTCGTAAGTTTGTTTGTAAAGTCCTTTCTAATTTCTTAGTAACTGCTAGCTAGTTTCCCACCTGAGTTGGACCATTAAAACTCAACGAATGTCTTAGCTAGTAAAGACTTATTAGTAGAAATGGGTAAATCTGTTGCTAGGAAACATCTGTAATGCTTTCTAATTAGAAATTACAGTTTTAGGAGGCTGAGTGATATACTAAACTTAACTACTAGTCTTTTGTAATTATATTATTTTATTTAGAAATGTGTTTCAGAATTAGTAATATTTATGCAGGTTAGAATAAGTGGGGAAAATATAAAAATATGTTAATTTAGCTGGCATTATTTGGTTATTTAGTCTAACTGTATTGGCATTACGTGTTTTAATTTATGTTGTCATTTTTGTGCAATGTAATTTTAAACTCTTCCCACCAGATGTGTTGTCATATTACATTTCCTCTTTTAGACTTCTAAATGGGTAATATATTAGTGAGCTAACGTAAGTTTTGTCAGTTAATTCAGTTAGCTACGTTACAGCTCGCAGTTACTGGGTGTAAATATTTAGTAACAACTCATCTCTATGTAAGACCAAGTTTGTTTGCTGCAACCTGTTTTTAATTTACTGACGTATAAATCTGCACCTAATCACTTAAATTATAAATAGGCTAAACTTACAAAGAGCTGGTGCAACCAGTTCCTGTCATTTAGTTAAGGAATCAAATTATACAGGATGTTAAGTCGCCCTGAAATGTACTATAACAAAAAAATAAATGTAGTCCATTTTAACACATGCATACTCTTTTCCACCTGATAACCCATAAATTATAGACATTTGGTATAGCAGACAAGTAAACTTGGTTTGCCACACATGGCATACTGTCTTGTAAGTCACACTGTATTGTAAATGTATTGTAATGCTACAAATGCACTATCAAATGTATTGAAAATATTACAGCATATCTTGCTGGATAAAAAGCACTGAATAACACCATAAGACACACAATCCAAACCATTCAACTGGGAGACACCAGAACCCAAAATATCCTTGCACATGGTAATGTCATCAAAAGCAATCCATTCTGATCCTTGCAGAAAAATTGTGAATTAGAAAGAAGAAAAATGGTCCTGCTTAAAATGTGAACTCAAAATGTATATTCTGTATTAATAATCAGAGTGAGATATTAACTGCGCCACAATGACATTCCTACCATTTTCAAAATCTTTAAAATCTTTAATCAACACCTAATCAGCCGCAGAGAGGCGTTTATTTAAATCAGTGCTATGTGATGCAACTCATAGGCCTCTAAAGTGATAATTTAGTCGCTGTAGTAATATACAGCAAATGGAGGTTTTTGATGGTGTACATTCAGTGTTGGCAATACATAAAAGGATCTCATCTTTACCAGCTGAGGAAATATTTCCTAACTTTATATCTGAAGGGAGCGATGAGAGCTGCAACATCATGAAAAGAAGGTAAAGATTCAGTATGCCTCACAGCCCCAGAGCTTCCACTGCTACAGTACCATACATGCCAGGATTTATTTCTAAATGGAACAAAACAGACAGTGTTGATGCACCGAGCTCTGTGTTTCAGTTTCATGGGGGGAAAAAAAAAACATAACAGTGGATTCAGTTTCTAGAAACCTGCAGGACAGGATTTAGAGATGACAGAAAGCACTCTTGATCCTTTGATCAGAGGGAATACCTCTCTGATTCCTCTGTCAGAAAAGCAGGATCATTACTTTGGTATAGGGGAGAATGCGGTCTGATCAGTGAGCCTGGCACTGTTTGGTTAATGCAACTATCTCAGCACATTAAGACTGGTAGTAAATGGCTAAATCACGCTGGCAGACAGAAAGGTGACATTTTCCCAGTTTTCGTATCGTATCTTAAGAAAGTTTCTCCACTCAGTTGCCATGGATACCGTAGATTCCTCTTAAAATTAGTTAAATAAAAACGTCCATGTCCTCTCCTTCCATTTGCCTCTTCTTCATACTGTCCAAGATGCCTTCGAAATAGAGATCTTTATTACTACTGTGCTCATATATAACAAGTATAACAAGTAGAGTGGACAGACAAAGCGTTGCTCAGTCTTTCATGCACCACCATCCTCACATGTTCAGTGTGGGTTTTCAGTAAGGCACACGTGGATTATTCCTTAGGGTGATAAGCTGAACGTCCGTCATGGAGGAACAAAAATGTCGACATGCGTCTCTTTTAGCGAGGGCAGACTGACCGGCGAACGCAAGGCATATAAATTCATAGTGGAAGAAGTGTAAACTAAAAGAAAAAGCCACATTCCTTTCTGTATTAGCACAGGACTGCTGCCTCGTCAAGAACCAGTGTTCATTGTTTGTGGAGCATTTTCAGCAGTGAGGATTCTCTTAATCTGATGCAGATTTCAGGGCCTCTGGAAATTCAACGAGAGATGAGCACAGATACATCTATTGCTTTCTAAGTTTGATGGATGTATTTATTTCTGTGTGTTTACAGGCTTGTTTGTGGGAGAAGATGTCCCGTGTGTTGCTACCTCAGTATGGGCTTTCATTTCCGTCCTGCTCATGAGAGAAGTTTTAAACTCCTGCCTCTGATACAATCATTTGTTCCAGTCTGGAGCATGCGTCTGATTTGGCTCAATCACTAGCACAGCTGTCGATCATGTTGGCACGGACATAGTGAAAGGTAGTCGGACTCCTTCATAGTGTGAATGGAACCTGTGAGCTAACGCACCACAAGTTTTTGTGTGAGTGTTAAACACGCACATGAAATTACGGAGCTTGATGATTGATCTGTGTTTAAGTCAGACTCAAGGTTTTCAATCAATGATTGCAACACAATCCACTTAATGAATGCACATGGGTACCTTATCACAGATGCTCAGTCAATAAGTACAAAAGTGTGTATGTGTGTTTGAAAGCTCTGTCCGCTACCAGGTGTGTTTCACTTATTTTCATGCTGCTCCTCATTTTAGATTTTCGATGATGGCGATCTCCCGCCGGTCAGCGTAGTCTGGGCTAAGACCGTTCAGGTAGAAGCTGCCATTCCTGGCCAGGGCCCCCGAGACAGGACTGAGGGAGAGAGTCAAGTTGGGGTAAGCCTCTCTGTCCTCGCAGAGGTTGACCGACAGCGTCCTCTTGCCAGGGGTCATTTCCTGGTTGATGGACGTGTTAATACCCAGCTCGGACGACAGCTTGCGCTTGATGGATGCAGCACGCTGGAACTTGTCATAGATGTCAACGCTGAGCCGCCGCCGGGTCTCTTTGAACTCTGCTGACACGTTTGCTGTCCACTCGGCTGCGTGAGCCCGAAACTCCCCAACCTGCAGAGAGAGACTGGAGATTGATGCCTGCAGGTGATCAAGCACAACCTGTTCATCCCTATAATATCCATACATGCTACATTCACATCTGCAGTTAGTGTTTTTTTTTTTTTTAATATTATCTGGGTCTGATGCATGCTAAAGAAAAATGCAGTGCAAGTAGATTTTTTTAAAAGCAATGATTATAAACCAATGTCTGCCTGGAAATCAAATTGTCAAAGGTTTGCTGTAGAAAATAGTGGAAAATACTGGTTAAATGGTTAACCATCAAGAAACATTATGCATCCTTGAATTCTTTAGAGGTGCTGAGTAACAGTTATGTTCACAAAGAGACAAAACAATACACACGGCTGTCTTCTTCCCAATTATTCTTTTATTTTACATAGACATGACAATGTTTCAACCCCAGATATTTTCATACGTACAGGTGTCTTTGCACCCTCACATTTAACTGAGGCCGTGACGTCCTGAAGACTTGAAACGTTTTCATGTCCATGCAGAATAAATAGAATAAAGGAAGAGGAAATGAGACAGCAGTGCCGGTATTTTCTTTGTCTTTCTGCGCCTTTAAATGGTTAATTAATGACCTATCACACATGCACAAAAGCCCTATGTCTATTTTTGAATGTATTCATCGGTGTCAGACAGAATAGCCTAATAGAACAGACCACCTAAATGTGAACAGCTCACCAATAATTAATGGAGTTCATTCTTGTGAACATAAATGCCACATCCATTAATCTGTTGAGACTACTGTTTAACAGCTCTTGCCTTGAGCGTTCTTTAACATGGCTCGGCTGAGATGCCCATGAAAGAACTCTACAACCTTCATCTATTATTTGCAATAAATGTTCATCTATGACGGAGTGTAACTGCAGATTTGGAGATTTAAAAAATAATAAAGTGAACTGACTCAACTGAGGAGAATATTTTTGGAACAGATGTGATGAGGTATAGATAGTTATCGGTTAACCGCCATTTAGCATCTGATTCAGAGTTAATTAGGGATGATTCTTTAAAGCAATAGTTCGACATTTTGGGAAATATGCTTATTCACTTTCTTGTTGAGAGTTAGATGAGAAGACCAATACAACTAGATGTTGATTAACGACCTTTAGAGGTGGCAGATTTTCCTATCTTTCCCAAAATATCAATCTATAACTTCATGCAGATTCTGTTCTCGAGTAACTACCATATAGTCTTTTTTTTATTCAGGAACTACTTGTGCTGTCATAAGAACTTGACTGTTATAGGATAATAGGAATAAAAGCAGAAAAAAACATTTGTGGATTAGAGGTGATTTCAGAAGTAGGTTTGTGCTGTGATTTCCACTTTGTTCTACACAACTGTTGGCAGCTATTGCTGTTGAGAGATGTTGTACAGATGTGACGAGGCCTAGACATATTCGCACCTTACCCACCCATCACTTCACTGTTGACATTTATTCTAAACTTGACTGTGGGATCCTCCAGCAATAAAAAAGAAATGTCCTTTTGTGTGTGAGCAGTGCGTGTCCTAATGGCTCAGGCTTCTGGAGACAATGTACTGTATCTGGTAGGTAAGTCTGTTTATGGTCCTTGAGAGGCAACGGAGGCGAGAGGAGCGAACACATCATTGATCTCACCTTCATAATGCATTAGGCCTCTTTCTCCAGGCTGTTCAATTATTTATTAGGCTCTGAGGTGTGCTTGTTTTAAGCGGACTTCTGAGCACTTAAGTTAAAGGACGTGGTGCGTCTGTATGTGTGCGCACACACACGAGAGCACAAACACTTGAGAACGTGCTTCCTCCTGCTTCTTTTCACTTTCTCTGCCTGATTGTCCTCGCCTCCCCTCCCCCAAAACCACAATCTCCCACCGAAACCTTATCTCTCAGTAATGTATTTCTCGGTAGAGCTCACAGCCTCCACAGCTGCACTCCTAATTATGCCCGTGCAAGGATTCCCTTTGCAGACTGCCATAAGGTGTGCATGTGGTGTATGCATGAAATCGCATGTGTACGTGGATGTGTGGTTCTCTCCCCCCTTTTTACATATAAATAAGTATCCTGCCACAACAGCAAGGTATCGTATTACTCAGCAGCAGCCACTGGAAGCCCAACAAATATTTAATCCAACACTCGTACGAGATGGTATTTTCTCCACAGGGTGCAGCCAGGATGGATATTCATCACTTCAGATTCATGGCTTGAAGAGTGAACTGGAAAGCACTGTGAGGTATTACTCTGTCACTAGGAGGGGAGACGGATGTGATCACGCCTGTGAATTAACTGCAAATGCCCCCCCCACACTTACAATATTATATTTGTGGCTAGTTAGGCCGGTGAAGAGGCGTGTCGGGTTCAACATAAAGCAGCAGTGTGAAGTGGTCTAATGCAGTTAGAGCTGCTCTAGTATTAGTGATGTTTTCTTTAAATATGAAAGAAAAACCTGTTACCCCTGCAGCTAAAGTTGAGAACACATTTTGAGCAGGTTTTTATTTCCTATAAACATGCATAATGCAAACGGTTTGGCAGGCTACAGTCCTACTCTAAAGGCCTTTGTATGCTAAAACAAAGTGCTTGTCGGATCGTCTAAGAGCTTCCAAAACCACCTTGTTGTAACTTTTTGAAACAGATAATCCTGGGAGCAATGATTTGTGACTGAAATATCTTTGGTATTGGGACAAAACTGAGGTTTATTTGGACTGCTGGATCTTGATCAATAAAAAAACAAATTAAAAGTGTAACATCCACCTCTCCGTGAAAAGCCTCCGAGGTGAAATTCAGTTTTTCCTCCTTTACCGGAGAGAGATTTTTCCCCCACTTGCGTCACCTCCAGTGTGACATAACTCATAGCACGTCAGCACGTACCTCCTCTTTAGTTTTCTTGGAGATGACCCGGAACCAGTCTCCAATCATGCTGAGCACAGCGGCAAAGTACGCAAGGCCCACCAGGATCCAGAACCACACCACAGGCTTGTAGTAGTCCAGATACTCTGGATTCTCTGACCCACCTGCAGAACCAAAGACACAACAAGTGGGTTATACAAGTCTGTTACATAATCCTGGGTTTCTGCGTGTTTTTTACTCTTGTCACATGTTTACTCACTGTCGGCTTGTTTTTCACCGCAATATATAAGTCCTGCACCTCTATGGAAACGGCACAATCATGGCTAGAAGTAGGGGGGACCTCAAAAGTGTCCACAAGCGTTAGCAATAATGGAAAAAAAGGAGGGCTCCACATGCTATACATATTCAACTATTTACATTTTTACATCCTCTACAAACTAGGCGTTTTCAACACACTTTACACACTACTCTACACATCAACTCTAACAAACAATTTCAGCTTGCAGAGACACCTGGGTTATGCCAGACGGTAAGACAGTTTCTGTCCAAAATCAGGCACAGTGCCGTCACCACACTTTCTGCACTTCCATGCAGTTTTTTTTTTTTTGCACTGAATGCAGGACAGCCATCCTTCTGTGGCCTTTCTGCATCTGGATTTATAGATACAGGCATGCAGGTCTGTGTGACAGGTGTGGTCAGTTGAGTAAAATGGGTCTATAACTTTAATACTTTTACTTTTTAATGAGCCTCTGTCTTTCCATTTTAGAGGGTGGTCATGTCTTTCTGCTGTGGTGTTGCCCTTAATTGAGCGTTTGACTCAGTTCTGAGTAGGACCATTTTGTAAGAATATAGAATACAAAGAGAGAGAGAGAGAAATTGACACTGATAAGTAAGAATAAAATGGCACAATGTCACATAAAAAATTAATAAATATTTGGTGTGTTTTTGATGTTTGACATACAGAGGTGTCACATAATCTCACATGGAATGAGCCGAAAATGTGGCATGACATGAAAATGAAAATTAACTAACTCTATGTGTGGGTCAAGACGTACATAGATATTTAGATAAAAGTGACTGCAGAATATATAGATTTAAATATATAAATATATCTGTAACATGCCTTATACAGCCCCCGAGGCCATACTGGATGCATGTTGCATCAGCTGCATGGGCTTACTCTACCATACCTTGATAATATAAATCCTACCCACGTGCAAACATTACCTTCAGTACATTTAAATGTGGCTCCCACCATGAGCTGTGTCTTTGGATGCGCCCTCAATAAATCAACTGTGATGCAGCACAGCCAGCCCGCTCACTGTGCGGTTAGATAACCAGCCATTACAAGACCAGTTAAATTAACCGCAGTGCAGGCTGATCAGTTTACTGTAACTACCGGCGTTGGCACAGGTGGCTTAATCTAATCATTAGGCCTGCTCAGGGAAGTTTAATCTAACAGCTAAGTGTTTGTGATTTTTCACACCTGCCTCTCCCTTGTTGTCTGTCAAGCAGGTCAAATCAAGCAAATACCACCTGCTCTCTCACACACACAAACACACACACACACACACAAACACACACACACACACACAGATTGATACCACTCTTAAATATGAATCTACCGCCAGCAGCCGGTTAGCTTAGCTTAGCATAAAGACTGAAAACAGGGGGAAACGGCTAGCCTGGCTCTGTCAAAGATGATAAAACCCACCAACCAGCCTCCCAGCCGACTAACTAACACTTGTCTCGTTTGTTTAATCTGTACAATGACCATTGTCAGACGGTTATATGTTGGATTTCCTGACTGGGAGCTGCAACTTCCTGGAGTCTCTGCTGGTTGCCTGGCAACTGCTCCGAGCCAAGAAATAGCCCGGCACATAGTAAGTAAAACCGCAAATGTACGTCTTTTCACTTCTGATTTTGTGTGGGTTATACAAACAAGATATATTATGTTAATTAGTGAACCTTTGTCTTTATGCTAAGCTAAGCTAAGCTAACCGGCTGCTGCCTCCAGCTTCATATTTACCATACAGACATGAAAATTTCTCAGCAAGAAAGCGAAAAAGCATATTTTCCAAAATGTCAGACTATTCCGTTAAATGTAAGGGATGGGTGGCATGGGATGGCTCCAATAAATGTGGATGAATGCGGAAATAAGACACAAAAAGAGAATTTATGTCTGTAATTTATAGTATTCATTAAAGTATTATTTGCCTGAGATCATTATGATTGATAATGTCAATTTTAATGTGCTATTAAAATGTGTGAGTAGAAAATGAATAACCTGTTTGAGGTTTTTGGCTGTAATGAGTATAGATTTCTGGTTTAACAGATGGGAGCACTAAACATATTGCAGGGATACAGATGCATTAGAAAAACTGTCCGAATACACGTATCATAATGTGAAGCACGGAATGTAATAGCAGGCCAATGGGAGGCTTACTGGATCACTGCGGTGCACATCTGTTGAGTCAGACTGGCTGAGGAATAACTCAACTATAAATACACTGATTCTAAACTGGGCGTCAGACATAAAAATGAAAGACGGCCTGACAGAAAACCAAGTGACCTTTTTCACCAGCGACAAAGTCCCCAAAGCCGATCGTGGTGAGGGTGATGACGACAAAGTAGATGGACTCGAGCGTGCTCCAGCCCTCGATGTGCTTGAAGATGATGACCGGCAGGGCCACGAAGATTAGGCACCCGAACAGGATGAAGAGCAGCGTGGAGAAGACGCGGATCTTCGTCTGGCTGACTTTCCACTTCTGTACGGAGATAAAAGAATTGTTAATGCAAAGATCAGATGATTTCCGCATACAGAAATTAAACTTTTTAATGAAACCAGAGGGAACCAGAGAGGGGGACTCTTGAAAGAAATTAAACACTCAGAGCAGAGGAACTTGAGTGCAGAATGTGAATATGCCTGAATTTTAATAGGGTTGATGGTTTTGTGTTACCATGCAATGTAATACAGTTTAATTGGCCAACATGTATATCTTTTCAGTTTAGTCCACAGGTATCTGTGATTTCTTGTAGCACAAGACCTTTCCTCAAATGATTGTGAAGGAAATGAACGCTTGAAACCTATTTCCCACAGGCTTTTATTTTTTTTTTTTGTTCACTTCACATTGTGATGAGTCACTTCCTTTGCCCCCCTTTCCAGGAAATACATTTGCTGTTTTCTAACATCTCAGACGTCAGGCTGCCAAGCTCATGTGACATAACTTTCACTGTCAGATGGCACGCCCACTCGAGCTGGGGAGAGATGGCAAGTGATGTGCTGTAATATGGATGACTTATTAAATATTTCACATGAGTTCATAGTAGCAGATATCATAATGGATTCATTGCAGTTACAGCCTGTGCTATCAATTGTAACAATGAGAATTTTTATTTGACGTGAGCCCTACAGTCCCATTTTTGCATCATGGTTGCGGTGCATTAGAGTATATTCTGCATGCTGCTGTTTTCTCTGCTGCCTTTCCACTTGAGGTGACTGCTTTCAGCTGGTTCTCTGTGCATCGTGCCCTTTTCCCCTCCGGTTATGCAAGCCCAAAGCGCAGTGCCTCTGAGGGGAAGCATAAAGAGCAGGCAGACGTCAGATCGCTGAGTCTGTGATGTCCTCGCTGCACTGAACAACGTACAGTATAGTAAGTTTAAAGAGACCCACAGCGAGCCTTACAGGACCAAAGTAGGGACTAGTGAAGCTGAGGTGGTTTTTCAGCCAGCATCTTCACTCCAACAGTCCATCCATTTCCATTGGTCGAGCCAGCTGCCAACCTCTCTCTTCTTCCCCCGGGAGGGAAGCCACAGGGCCAGCAACAATCTTGGAAACCCATCGGCTATCGTCTGATGACCATTTATTCTGCATTCAAATGCACATGTGTTTTATAGAGATTAGACAAGCAATATAAATCATAATGGACCTGTTATCTGGTTTCTTGAAAAACTGCTATTGTTTCTGCTTTTATACTGAAAATGAAGGCTTTTATACTGAAATCAGAGACTGTTTTAGTGGACTTTTATTAGCATTTTATCTGAGTATTACAGAACGTTTTTCAGCCCTACGTCCACGATTGTATGTGCAAACTGCAATCATGACTGCACGCAGATACAAAAGAACATCCTATAAAAATGAGCTCTGGTAGACAAACGTAATGATTTTGGGACTTTTCCATGCTACTGTGAAGTATATCTCAGCTCTGAGCGTATCTAGAATGAAGTGTCTCTTCGCACACTGTTTCCTAGAAATTCTGTATCTCTGCAAAGTCGCACAATGTTGATACTGAACCTACAGTATCAGTAAAATTAAGTAGTATTTCAAAGTATTTCATTTGTTTTCCTAAAATATCGGCTCTGACACTAGGTTAGTCATCGGGGGCTCCATCTTTGGGGACGTAAAGACAGCTGAAACATAGTGCCGCCCCTTGAGCTGCGGTCAACAGAAGTCCTGCCAGTCTGAACTGTTTCGAATCACTGAGGGTCCACTGTGGAAAAAGAATTTGACTCTCCAGTCCCATCCTCCCATCGGGCCATGATATTAGCTGGCTCTCATGACTCCTCCGCCAACATACTGTACACGGCTCCAATCACAGTCCTCTGACACCCAGATCGACTGGGAACATGGATGCTAACAGCTAATCACCACCTCATTAACTCTTCCCACTCATATGAAGAAAAATGCTGTGTAACTGGTAGCATCTGTGCTCTCTTTCTTCACCATACAGCACACTAATTTGATATTTTCTTCTCCTTTTGAACATTAGAAATTCAGGTGGTCTTTGCTCTCAAACCACTTAACGGCCTTGCTCCGTATTATATCAATGAACTCACTGAGTGTCATACGCCCCCCCAACACTGGAACATCCTCCCCATTGTTTTACGGATGTGTATTTCTTATATGAAAAACAAGTATTTTCCTTGCTTGTGCTTATCTACTTACTTATCTGCAATCAGCAATATTTATTATTATTATTTATGTATTTATTTAACACCTGTTATGGTTACTTTTATTTTTGTGAGCCACGTTATATTGCATCTATCTGTACAATTAAGTTTATTATAGATTAATTGTTATCTGTCCAGTCATGAATTAGCTGCACAGTCCGTTTGATAAACGATGCAGTTTATAAATGTAGTTCTGGTTCAGGGACAAGTAAAAAGCAAACAACAGATGTTCACTTTTACTTTGAGAAGATAACAAACTCATTTAATCTGCCTTAGGTTTTGACAGTCACTGTTGCCAGATATCATCCTTATTTACTTGTGCACTGAGCAGCTGCAACCTTTTGAGTTTCCAGGAGAAACTTAATGACTAACCATCAACCAGACTGTCCAGCAGAGTCCATTTATATTCACTACGTCCAACGTGACTAATGGTGCCTTCTACCTGCTCCGGCAGAACTGTGCCGCGTGTTTTCGTTCGTGTGCATGTGTATACTGTACGTGCTGGTATATAGACAGAAGTCAAAGTGGTAAGCAAGCCTACCATCATTATTTCAGAGTATCGATCGTGGTGTGCTGCTAGTTTATTCCACTGCCATAAACAAAGAAACACGATGGCAACAGTCCAGTGAGTTCAGCCCAAAAGGCAACAGAAACACCAAAACTCTTTTCTTTGCTCTAAAACAACTGGGCTTTTCCAGGAATCTGTTGACATGGCAACCCAAAAACTGCTTCCACTTCTCCCAAGCAGTCAAGTACTGACTGCTGAAGTCTGAGGAAAAAACACAAATCCTGCACTTTTGAATGTGAATCTTCAGCTGTAGTGTTTGAGTGTTTATGTTGCAGCTTTAACTTTGACACTTAGATATTGCAGCAATATACTAGCTGCCTGGATAATTAAGTCGTCAAGCGTGACTGCGCTGCCTACATTAACATGGCTCATTGCACGCAGGTAAACACAACTGATTCAGAGACAAAAACAAGCTCATATAAACACAGGAGCTCACCACAATCATCTTCTCTACTTTGGCGATGCCCTTCCCAAAAATGGTCCCCAACTGGTCCCCGACACCAGCCAGTAAGAATCCAAACAGGGGAATCCCCAGCAGAGCGTAAATGATGCAGAAGATCCGGCCACCTTCTGTGTGAGGGGAGATGTTCCCGAACCCTGCGAGAAAAGAGACACAGATAGTTAATTAGCTCATCAGGCAGCATTTCATTCAAAATGTGAGTGTGAATTAGCTGCAGCGTAGGAAATTATGAACAGGACATTGTAAATTCAATACAGGCTGTTCTAGTAAATATGTTCTAATTTGTACACTTTATTTAAAAAAGCGAATGTTCTGTGTTTTAACAGAAAGTATAGTGCTTGTTTTATTTCAGAACTGTATGTAGCTTTACTTTGTCTTTTCGTTGTGGACTTTCTCTTGAAAGATTCTTCACTCTATTTACCTTCAGTGTCTTTGCTGTGTGACTTCAAATTGCTTAAAACAAGCGTAAAGTGAATGAACTGATGTTTTTACGTTTCGGAGCTACAGTTTTATTGACTTATGCATAAATATGTTAATTAGAAGAGAAGTTTGTCGAGGCACGTGTGCGGCAGTTTGCAGTGCTTCTCAGTGTACTGTTGAAACCAGCATGGAGCATTTTGTAACTCTGCTCATGGTGTTGCACAGACACAGAGAGAATTTACACAAAAGAGATCCTGTCAATGCTCTTTCTCTACAATTGTAAGTATGCAAGACAATTTTTCTGAAGGAATGTGTTTTGGTTATTTATTTATTTACATTATGAGAATTTTATTAGCTTTTTCTAATAATAGTGCACAAATTACGCTCTCTTCTGCTCTTTATATTTTGGACTTCTCCCTGGGAAGGAACAGAAAGCATTTATGCAAGAAAGACCCTGTGAATTCTTTGTTTCTCTGCACGTACAGTTATGCTGGTGCCTTGCAATAAAGCACTGAAAGACAGGCCTGGGAAGTGTGGTCCTTCTCCACTATAATAGCACAAGCAATGAATGTTACCACTACTCGTCGGTGTATATTTTCTATTTGTTGCACATTCTGCATCTTATCAGTGCACACCGTGTTTTCATCAAAGCTGGCAGAAGAGGCCATCAGTTTAAACTAAACTGGGTAGACAAGAAAACTTCTGACAAAGCTATAACTCCACTGCAGACAGACGCGATAGAAGAGCTTTGAGAAATTTCACTAGTGAGGGATGGAAGTCGTATGAAAGCACTGACTAGAGTTTATAATTTACACCCTGTGTTCTCAAGCAACTCTGATGTGAATGAAAAATTAAAAGAAAAAGAAATGAACACCCAAAATGAAAAGACATAGGCCTTTGTATGTACACACACACACACACACAGAAACACACACCTTTCATCTTATCATCATGTGCAGCTAAAAAAGCAGACGTGGTTTATAGAACTGTGTGGCCTTGTAAACAAAAGCCTTCAAGACCTGTCCCCTATGTAAACCTGACTGCACACATTCAGCAACACATGACTCTTCATTATTTAACGTTTCATAAGGGGTCTGCATAATGAACTACCACTACTCTTCTCCTTTAATGCAGTCATTTGTCTCAGGATAGGAGCTGCAGGGTACCTTCTAATGACTTCCCAGCCTCACATGGGACACTAAATGTGAAAATTGTCAATCAAGTCTAATTTATTTCATGATTAGTTCAACAGGAGACACGATGCCGGATTAACACCACTGGGTGCCCCTGCAGAGCAAACAAAAAAACAGCAGCTCTCCCCTCTCCTTTGAAGCTGCACTCACTTCTTTTAATTTTTTATTTTTTTTAGACAGAATTAAACAGATTAATTCTCGCTCACCTTTTGAATGCTATCACAATATCATGATAGCATGAAGAGCAAGTTATGCTGAGCAAGCCCGAAGAGTTAGTGTCATGCACTGGGATAAAATGGTGGCATTCTGTTTTCAAATAGGATACAAATAGCTAAATGTGGTTAAACAAACATATATAAGCATTTTTAAACGGACATTCAGCACTTGAAAGTTGTTAAAAATGTTAAAAAATAAAGAAAAACTTTATGTAAACTAATGTAAAACTGGATTCAGATGATATATATTTGACTAAGAAGTTTGAGTTTTTCAACTTCAGAACACATTCTGCACTGCTTAGACACTTAAACTAAAGGTTAAACAGCAAATTCAGTTAAATACCAATAAGTCATTCAATTAGTTTCACACTTGACTCATTGCCTGCATGAATAACACGTTAACCTTAAGATTTCCAGTATATAATGAACTAAAGCCTCGAAATAGACAAACCCATTTGTCAGTTTGGGCCCCGAATCACTGCACTGATGACGTCATGACACTACTGACTCGATTATGTAATGATCACATGCACTAACGTGTCACGGTCTGTACCATCTCTTGAAGGAACAAATGAAATTGCAGTAGACAATAAAAGCTTAATGACTTCCTTCTAAACTCATTAAGTGATGCTAGGCAGCACAATATTTAACTGTAGTGACTTTATTAGCTTCTGTTACAGACACACTGTGTTGGTTTTGTTGGGTTTTTTTGGACCGAATTGCGAAAAAAGACGCTGCAATAAAATCCTGTCATGGTGCTATTAAAGTCAGCTCATTGAGGGAACATTGTCTCATTGTTTTCAACTATCCTCCCTGTAATTAGACACACTAGGATGTTGCCTGGGATGGATTTCACTTTCAGATTCAAGAGCGAAGAGTAAAGAAGAGGACATTTTTTCAGGGTGCTGTACATCACATGAAATGTTAAAATAAAATAGATGTTTTTGGAATCGGGACACCTATGCTCCATTGAAAACAGCTCCAAGGGGGGCAAGTTTGTAAAAAAGAATAATAATGACTTTTTCTTTTACGTATGAGATCTGTTTTGATCTATACACCATGGGAAATGGGAATTTCAGTAGGAATATAACGGTAGGAGAGAGTTAAAGAAGGAATCCCGCAGGGAAGAGATACTGCGAGATCAATCATAACTGCACCTCTTTCACTCCCAGGAGAGGTGAGAAATGTTATTTCAGTTAATTTCCTGGATAAAGTACATAGATGAAAATAAGTGTGCCTCAATACTGTGGAATCTGTGGATATGAATTCTGGCTCAATCACTTCTAGCTGAATCAAGTAAAGCCAGACGAATAGAAGGAAGCTGAGAGAGGGAGCGAACTGTAATGTCTGCTACACCTGCTGAATTGTTGGTCACTGACAAAGAATTTACACAATGGCTGAAATATGATTTCATTGCATAGCAGCAATGGCTACAGGACATTTTGTACCAATCAGGCAAAGTTATGATGATTGCCACCAGATAGCACAGCAATTATGGGCTGTTTACACTAACAAGCATCAAAGGTGACACACACACACACGCACACACACACACACGCACACACACACACACACACACACACACACACACACACACACACACACACACACACACACCACCTGGGACTGAGGTTTCTGCAGCAAAAATCAAAGCTATGAAAACTCAAGCACTCTATGTACCAAAAATACCATTATTTCTGTGCACCTTCACTTTGCAACCTAGATGTTTGAGTTTTCAAAAAGAAAAAAGCAAACACAACAAAATCTAAGGAAACAAAATTAAAGCTCTACTTTTTCTCTGCTTTGGCAATCGAACTACCGTGGCTCGTTTCATGAGAAAACAACAATCAAGTCAAACATGAGTAAATCTGCCTTTTGTAAAGAGCAAATTTGAGTTCAGTAACAGAAAGTCTCAATCGAAGGTGAGCAAAGGGAAAACCCACAGTGCAGCTTTTACTCTCTGTCTACATGCGATTACCTTTTTATCTGATGCAAAAAGCACACGTATTTTGCAACCAGAGGGCAAAATCAAGTTATTTTATATCACTAACATTTTCTGACTGGGGAATGGGCTTCGACAGGATCCTGGAGACGTGAAGTGGAGGCCACCAAACAGACAAGATGATATGTTAAGGTCTGCTTGGACGAGCCAGATAAGACTAGATGTGCTGTTGCTGTGGCCAATCAATTTTTGCAACTTTGGTACGGGCAAACTCTGGAAAAGGGGCTGGAGCAGGGTTTGAGTTAGCAAGCGCAATTTCGTGACAAAATATTTGATTGCATTCTGCCTGCTCCACATGATGGCCATTAATCTGAAAAACAAGCTCACTAATTTTCCAACCAGGGAGCGAAATCAATTCATTTCAACTCAAGGTATTACAGTGTCTGACTGGAGAATGAGCTCTGACAGGATGCTACAAGTAGAGATGTGAAATGGAGCCCAACAGCCCGCTGAACAGAAGCACCGATCTGTCAAGGTCCGCATGGAAGAGCCAGATGAGCTGTCAGACTAGCTGTGTGTGTGTGTGTGTGTGTGTGTGTGTGTGTGTGTGTGTGTGTGTTGTTCGCTGTTCCATTTTCCTGATTAGTAAGCTCTTACAGCTGGAGGTGACAGAGAGAGAGAGGGATGGTATAAAAAAGATGATGGAAAGGGGAAGTGTGTTCGAGTCTCCGGCTGCCTGTATGAATGTGCTACAGCCTGAGACAGATGACAGCTCCTTGATTACATACTACAGTAACTAAGAGCAAATCAAATCACCACAGGCCCTTAAAAATCATATTCTGTCAGATCCCTTTAAGCTCTGCTCTTTAGGCTACAGTTCTTGTTCAGTTAAGCAGATTTAGAAAAGAAAAACACATCAAAGTGCTGCCACATCTCTGAAACACAAAAGAAGCCACTGCAGCTTTGACTCTATATTCACTAAAGTCAGTACATGTACCCAGACATCTGAAATTGTCCCCATTATCTCCAACAGACATTCACTTTCTGATATATTGCATCTTGCTCTTATTATTATTTTGTAAGTTGCAGACTTAATTTATGTTGTGAATTAATAGGAGATTGCAGAAGTGTATTGCAGAGAAGAGTACCTAACCTTGGCGAATGAGGCTTAAAATGATTTATTGAGAATGGTTTTAGCGTAGACACAGATTACACAACTCTTGTGGTCCAAGGCTGGGACAAGAGTGCATGTGGGAGAAGTTTGCTGTCAGAAAGCCTTTCTGACATGTTGTTAATGTTGTGAAACGGCCGCAGATTGGTTAGGTTTAGGCGCCAAAACTACTTGGTTAGGTTTGAGAAAAGATCATGGTTGGGGTTAAAATAATAAGTTAAGTTTCACATGGGACACAATCAGCAGTCTGCTGGGTGAAAGTCCAGTGTTTGACCAACTCATCCTGGCAGAAGGCTTTCTGCCAGGAAGTTTTTCTGACAGAAAGCCTTCAAGGCAAACTTCTCCCATGTGCGACAAGAGCCTGCCCAAGTGCTCAAACAAACAAGTATGTAACCATCTGTTTCAGCCCTATTCCGCAATGGTTTTTGGCCTCCTGCTTGTCTCGACTAAGTTTCTGTTGTTGTGAATTACTAGTAGAAAACATTTCCTGTTTTGTTGCTGATAAATATAACAGGCTTTGTTTTTGGGAAACTGGGAGCAAGTGCAAAGTAAAGTGGGGTGCAACCCTGGTGCAATGAAGCACAATCTGGAAAAGGAGCTGATGCAGGTTTTGAGTTAGCGAGTGTAATTTTGCTATGCAAGTTCATGCCAAAATGGTCATCAAAATTGTGCCTCTGCTGCTGAAGAAAAATATAAATGGACTGTGCTGATAAAGCACTTTCCAACATTCTACCAAAAATGTTTCCACATTTTATAAAGTAAACGTCTTTACATTTTGTTTGCATTTGCAAAACATTGCATGCAACTAGTGTAAATTATTGTCAGAAGTCTCTACAAGGAGAACAGAATGAGGTGTGAGTTATTAAAGAGGCAGAAACTACTCTTCTTACCGATAGTGGTGATAACAGTCCCAGCAAAGAAAAAGGAGGAACTGATGTCCCAGAGGCTCGTCTGATTGGATGCATTCCCTGAAGGGTTCACACCTGCTCGGACTGCTGAAACCACTTGCTGGAGCAGAAAGTAAGAAAAAAAAGAAAAGAAAAAAAAGTTAGCACATAATGCACTGTATCCCAGTGGGAGTGTGGTATGAGGTGGGCTGAGGAACATAAGAAATTTAACGATGTGCATCAATTTTCTTGGGGAATAGATGACAGCAAAGATAAACATCCAACCAAAACCAATTAAGAGTTGTGAGAAACAATGAGGGGCATCTGTTACCGTCATGAAATGCATGAGAAACGTTTAAATTTTAAATCACTGTACTCTTAGTTATATCCCTATGAGCTAAAATGAAAAGATGTTTAGAAATTTGTGCATACATTTCAGTTTGTTTACACATTCTCAACAAGTCTGCATATTTTATCTGTTTGGACCTTTTTACACATTTACATTCATTGCTGAACTTCATTTCACAAGCTCATAATCTTAAAGATCCTAATTTTAGTCCATAAATAATTCTAAGAAGCAGGTGGTTATGAGCATGGTCACTTTAGCCACAGCTACTATCTTATATGCATTAAGTTACACAGTACATTTAAATTCTTGTTATAACCCAGCATTTTTGCATGAAATTTGTTGCACTGCATATCAAGCCTTCAGGCTGCGGAGTCTGTATCGAGCCTTTTAACAGTGAGTCTTCACCGTGCCAGCAAAATGCATGCTGGGTAAACAAGGCCACACGGAGACTACAAATTGTTTGTTGCCTTACACTGCTCATTACTGGAAAAAGGTATTACATTTCTGTAGCATTTGTTACAGGCTAAATGACACACTCATTTATACCCTAACAGGCGAGAGCTAACTTAGCCAAAATACATGCTTTTTACACACAAAACACAAACAGTAAAACCACTTGTGCAAGCACGCCTGACACCTGTTTTCTACACGCGTTTGCTGCACCTGTAGGTTTGTGAAAATGTGATACTCCAGAGTTTCACTGAGGCATCTTCATATTAACACAACAGTCTAAAACCAGGCAGAGCACTGATCTTTGAGGCTATATATGGATTCGTCCTCTTGTTGAGGGTACATTGGCTATAATAACTTTTAAGCATTTTGTTGATCTTCTAAATCAGGATTTTAAAAAAGAAGGTAATTTAGAGTGGCCCCCCAAAAAGGGGAGCATGATTGTGGCTATGATGCGATACCAGCTGGGTCAGTTTTGTGCTGATTAGTCTTGCCCAGGTGACTCTGAGTAGGTGTATGTGGGAGAGTGCTAGGTGCGATACGAGTCTCAGCAGAGTGTGACAAGCCCTTTAGACACCAGCCAGCTGTACAGGAAACAGAACAGCAACATGTTTTCCCACTCAGGCCTGTAACTCTCATGACAGGAGACAAGAGGGGAGTGAAGCCACCAGCTGGAGGGGAAAACACACCACTGCACAACTTCTCACACCCACAATCACCTAAACATAGACGTGACGAGGAGTGAAGCTCACACTGAAAGATGTGCAGCCACACTACAGATATAGTGGGTTTGTACCACAGACTGTATACATATTAAATAGTTTATTGTTTGTACTTAAGTATCTAAGCTTTAGCCCCACACAGCAATTGTCCAATAGCATAGCAACCGTAATGGCAAGGAAGTTAGTCCTCACCCTAAAAGCCTTTTCTCTCGGTTAAAGTGAAAAAACACTGTTTTGGGGACATGCAGCTTTATCCTCAGTCTTTTAGCGTTAGATCATGTATGTAGCCATCGAGCATATTTAAGACTCCTTTTACAGGGTTCTTGTTTACCTTCAAAAGTATGCCGGGGACAGTGTTTTCAACCAACTCACGCAGCTAATGTTAGCTTAATTAGTTAGCTAGCGATAAAATCTGTCAGCAATAGTTGTCATTTCAGCCGGCTACAAATGAGAAGCCTGCCTTTGTCTACCTCTGTTTAAAATCAAGGACCAACTGTTTGGTCCACACACACACAGTTTAGGGTCACTGCAATGTCAGGGTGTTGTCTGCTGCGGTTCGTCATCCTTAGTGAAACTGAGAGAGCTTTCATTAACCTACGACTGCTGAGTGTGATAAGGCAGCAAAGATAGTGTGTGAAATGGATGAATAATGGATTGGAAACTGAGGGAACAGGCAGTAATGTAACGACACACAAGTTAACATGACGTGATGGGTCAGAAGGTGGAGAGATATGGGCTGATGGCAGTGAGCGTTGTTGTAATGTGGCTCACAAGAAACTGTGTGCTGCAAGCTGACAAAACACAAAGGCACATACAGCGGCTTAAAGGGTTGGTTCACTCAAATGACAGGAAACCATATTTTCTCAAATATGTAATAATATTAATTAATATTAATTAATATTAATTAATTAATTAATTTAATATTTGCCAGTGCAGGAAATAGTGTGCCCTTTATGTAGCAATGCAGAAAGTAAGGGTGTGGAGTTTGCATCCAGTCACAGACCTGAAACTAACCTTCATCTTTTTATTAACCATAACCATGATCTTTTCCTAACCTTAACCATATCATGCAAAAGAAAAAATGTCATCATTGAACATAGTCCAGGGTTTTGCAGAATCGTCCAATATCTACGTTCTTGTGTGGCGATAGGGTTGAACTACCTCTAGTGGTATCTACTCATGCAGAGAGTTTTATTTGCTCGGGTTTTGAGATATATTCCACCCCAGTACAATGTAGATGAAAGCAATTTCTGTTCATGGTGCTTAAAGAATCAAAAGACCTCACTGTCAGTCGTTTTCATTGGGACTATGGCATGGTATCTTTGGTAGAAAGTATTTCCAATGAAAACTGGACAAAGAAAAACCAACCAACCAAAAAAGAAAAAGAAGAGACTACAAAGAAAAACAAACAAGAAGAAGGAAAAAAAACCAATGCATGTACGTATATTTTGAAATCGAAGTTATGACTTGACAGCAGCCACCATCTTTTGAGTGACAGTCTACCCAGAATGGGACAAGCGAAAGACAAACCTGATTTGGTTACACACCTGCAGAGGATACAAATGTATTCAGAGACACAATAAACATAATGTACAAAGATGAACACACAATAGTTCAGTGTTTTTTAAATCTATTCTAACCCTAATCATTTCCAAATGCAACAAAGGAGAGGGTTCAAAGATAAAATTCTGAAACATCCACTATGCCTCCAAAAGCATCATTTAGAAAATCACACAATCAGACAGGCTTGGCTCAGTCAGCCCCTTTGTTTCCCAGCCAAAGCGGCCATATTAATTCACTGTTTGGCACTCAGTTTTTTGCATACTATGGCCATGGGAGATGATGAGACAGGATAATGTGAAGACCACACTGGCTGTCTGAGCCAAAACAGCCAGGAGAGATTGAATCGTCTGTGCTTTTTGACATCCTTCACTTTTTTAATTACTCCCTTTGAGAGCACATCTCTACTCAATCCTCTGCAGACTGGCTTTTGATCAGTGGGAGCCTGCAGAGGTGGTGTGTGTGTGTGTGTGGGTGTGTGTGTATAAATAATTAAGTAAAAGTGAGTGGGGGACACCTGTATTGAAGCTGTTTATCAATAAATCATCAGAAGAGAAATAGATGCTTGGAAGGCTCCTGAACTCATAGGGCTACTGTCTTAGTGGTTGATGGGCAGAGCTGTTTTGTAAAAGCACAAAGATTGCAAGGTTAGAAACTGGCTCACAATTAGCCTGATAGCATTAGGAAAACATTAAAGTGCTCTTTAATGCCTCCTACAGGCAAAGTTTTCATTAGCTTACAATCTTGAGCCAATTTGCAGTTTGTTGCTTTTTCCTAAAAAAAAAGATCTTTATTTAGTTTAACAAGTTAAAATTTACAAGGGCAAAAAAAGAAAAAGACATTCTGATCCAGGAATAAGAAGTTTGTTAACTGCAATGAGCACAGACTGATTCAGTGGAAAGGTCAATGACAGAGGGAGTCATACTTCGCCTGAAAACAAACATTCAATTAGCTGAAGAGACATTTTTTTAGGACCGACAGTTTGCCCTAACTTTTGGCTTTTCTGTGACAGAAGCCTGAGAGGGAGTTTGAAAATCAGAGTAAGGGTCATAGAGTACTGGAGACATGGCTGCTGGCAAAGGAAGGCAACATCCTTAAATACAATAACATCCTAATACTAAAGGGCGTACTATACTTTCATTCATCAACTTTACAGCAGGTGATGCCCTTATTCATAAACACCCCTTGGTGTGTTACAAATTAATTTAATATCATATCAAGTGCATATTGTTCAAAGTTATTTTCCCCCTCTAGCTAGCCATGCCAGCATGCTAACACGCTCACAGCGTCAATGCTAACATGAGGTGTTTAGCAGGTATAATGTTTACCATGTTCACGATCTTAATTTTGTGTGTTAGCATGCTAGCATTTGCTAATTAGCATTTAACACAACTGAGGCTGATCTATATTAGTATCTAGGGATCTAATAGATGTCTAATAAATATCATATAGATAGATGATATTTACCTGGATAAACAGTCATTAGACTTCACCCGTTACGGACCTTAAAATGTACATGTAAGTGGCATGTGGATTAACACCACATACATGAAGTATCATTACCTTTTAAGTATCAGTCTTTCTTTACAAGAAAGATAAGGTAACATAAATAAAAGGGTGATGGTTTGGATTCAGGAGCCCGCTGCCTTCCTTTGTCCAGGGCTCCACATTCATTAACTCCACTCCTGGCAAGAGATTATTATCTAACAGTCATAGTCAGTCATAATGAGATCTTTCTCATCTTGTTAATTTTGGATCCTTGTTGTTTTTTTTTTTAATCTGACATCTAAGCTTGACTGTTAATTTACAGGTAAATGAATGTGGGAGCACAAAAAGAAAGAGTTTTCAGCAGCTTTTGCAGTTTATAAATTATAAGCATATCAATATACAGTATATAATAAAAGTGTTTGACTTATTCTGTATGGAAAAATATGCATTTTTGTATTTCTTGCATGTTACTTGTGCAGTGAGCTTGGAGGATGTTTCGGCATTAAGAGGCACTTTTGGCGCTGTTACAGAATCAGCGAAATGGTTCAGCAGGAGGCCAAAATTAGCAGCGGTAGACAAATCATTGTCCCCCAGGATTTAAAGACCTTTCAGCTCTGGTATATTAGAGAAGTAATCATCACCCACATGTCCAATATGCCAGCTTGATTCCCCAGGAGGAAGTGCTTTTCATCAAAGCTGACAAGTTTGGTTGATAAAGAGATCCACTAATCCATAAAGGAAGAGTCATGAAGTCAGTGGATGTCTTTTATAAGAAGACTGCTCACTCAGTACTGGTATTTATAATGCATTTTTATGTGACTTTTTTGCAGTTGAAAATTTAATGAATGACTCATTTTTATTATTTTAGTTTACTTAAATTCAGTTTGAGATTGTCGGGCTTGATTTTGTAGCAACATTTCTGAATTTGTTTCCAGCATGGAGGGACCACCAAACAGGCCAACAATGCACAGGCCCCGGGGCCCAAGGGGGTCAGGGGGCCCCTAAACCAGAGCCTTTGCATGAAGTGACTGTTATTAATATTTCTTGTTGGAAAGTCAAAGAGCACAGTCAAAATTTGTCAAAATGTCGTGAGTCGCGTAGCTTTAAGAAAATAAAACCCGCACTTCAGGTTTCCTTTGATGGTTTCCTATAATATTTCATGTTGTTCCCTATAATGATTTGTGTAATATTTGTAGATCTACTGTGACAGGAAGCTCCAGATTAAACTTCAAAATACGGCCCTTTAGAACGACACATAGCTTCTTCTGATCTGATCCCCGTTATATGATGTGTTTTATGATGGGACAATGCTTTGGTTAGGTTTAGGGAAAGATTATGGTTCATCATCATGGCGACAATACTAAACACGTGGTCATGGTTAGGGAACAATCGCGGTCATGCTTAAAAAAATACAACATTGACTGTCGGTTGGAAACAGGAAACAAACAGCGACCTCTCCAAAGAGCAATATCTCATAATCCGGTAGATGCTGTTATATGCAGGCAGGTAAGGGAAATACTGAAGTTTGTAGATATAAGTAAGCCTCTGAGGGGCCATAGAATAAATGTGTGTAAACAAACCAGTTTCTCAACAGGCTGAAAAATACCCTCAGGTTGAAGCTTTGGCAGTACTCACAGTCACTGTGTTCACAACTAGCCAAAATCCTCAAGGCCCAGTATAAAGCTGCCAAATACCAGTGTTACCCTCAGTATGTACTGTTCTCTCTCTTCCTCTCTGTGTAGAATACAGTATTCAAACACGATTCATAGAAAATCTGTACACACACTGTGGATACATCACCAGGTCCTGCAGTAGAGAAAATATTTGAATTATTAATATGATGCTGATGCTTCCACCTACCTTGACCAAATCCTCCAGCTCAGAAGAGTTCACGCAGGTGTGCATGGCCAAGAAGTCCAGTTTTTCCGCAAGAATGGCCAGCTTTTGGGAGCTCTCATGCGGCTGCTCCAGGGCTCTGAACACCGTCGCCCCAATAATGAGGTAGAGCACCACCAAGAAGAAGATGGCTGACACAGTTTTCCACCTCATGACAGTAGTCCGGGTGTCGCACTCGTCGTCATCTGGAGTGTTCAGTACCACCGGTTTGGCCGAGAACGACAGGCGGGGTTTGGAGTTGTGGGCAGCAGACTTCGGGTCAAGAAGGTCAGGTGCGGCCACTGCGAGGATGGAAGTGATTAATGTGGATCAATTTCTTTCCATTACAGAGTTCTTTCCAGACTCGCCCTGGGCATACTCATGTTAGTCTTACTCATTTGTCACATCAGTCTGTTTTCCCCAAATCAATATTATCTTGCCATTAAAGAATACATCCTTAGCACTATAATCCTATCTATCTATCTATCTATCTATCTATCTATCTATCTATCTATCTATCTATCTATCTATCTATCTATCTATCTATCTATCTATCTATCTATCTATTGGATATAGACATAAATAGGCTACATCATGTACCATGTGGTTCCTACAAAACAAGAATAGTGCTCCAACAAACTATTATTTTGTTTGTTGGTTATTTCGGTGGTTATTTTTATCGATTAATCGATGAATCATTTGGCCTATTAAATGTCAGAAAACAGTGAAAAATAACCACTGAAATCCAACCCAACAGTCCAAAAACTTGCAACAATATAAAACAAATAAAAGCAGCGAATCCTCACAGTGGAGAAGCTGGAACCAGAGAATGTTTGACATTCCTGCTTAAAAGTGACTTAAACGATGAATCGATTTGTCAAAATAGTTGTTGATTGTTTTTCTGTCACTCAGTTGATTTAATCCACTAATTGTTTCAGCTATAAGAGAATAATTAATTCAAATAAATTGTGAGTCAATAACCACCTGAAGAAAGTTGAACTTCACTCTAATCTTTAATGTCTTTACTGTGAAGCCAGTTTCTCTCATGGTACTCTAATTCTTTTATTTCCTCCAATAAGAAACCAGTAGGGCGGCGCCACTCCACAACCTATAATGACCTGCAGCAGTTAGAGCACTTTTCATTCAAAGCACTGTCTGCAATATACTTCACACCTCCTGCAATTCTTCTTTTCAACACCAACATGTACAGTTATATCTGGACTTAATTTCCATATCTTAGCTTCCTCTTCTGAGCTTGATCTCATGAGGAGAATCGTGATTTCTACCTGGAATCAACTCATTAAGGCTTATTCATAACAGAGAATTCAAACGTTAAGTTTGTAATAAAAATAAATACATGTAATAGATAATTACAACCTGATAAATAACACCCAAAAATAATTCTAATATACTGCGACAATAGAACAGGTTTATACATAGGCTATGTCTCCCTTTAACTAATGTATATTGGTTTCTCGTTGCTTTTGAGTCCCACAATACAAATGATTACAGACTGAATGGAAGCTCATTAAAAATTAAACACTCTTTGTCACAATCCCATTTCCCAAACAGCTTGCTACAGTAGATGTAATTACATAACCACCCCATGAGGTCCTCCATAGCCAGTATTTTACAGTAAACAACTTATGGAGAGGATCACTCACTCAAGAGCAAGCTGAAACCATGTGAAATAAAATTATTTTTATAGTTTGCTTTTTAAAAAATATATATTTATATACTGTATTTGTAGTATTACATAACTACACCAGCATTTTCTTAATTTCTGTCGGGTTCAATGGGATTTCTCAAGCCTCACATACAAAAAAGTATTGTACATTTATAATAAAAAGCTATAAAATTATCATAAAGAGATAAATTCAAATAGGATTAATATTGTGATACCAAGAAAAAGATGCCACAACTCACTATTAAACAAAACAGAAACCTACTGTATATCATCACTCTTTGGAGGTGCACAGTTAATACAAGTCATGCAGAATATTTTTTATCTTTTCATCACTGAAGTGCTGAATTTCAACTAGTTGTTAACGCACTTACTTCTCTACCATCTCGTCTCTCTTTGTTTCCTCATCGACTGATCTTTTTCTCCAAGAAAGCGCAAATAATGCTCTGCTGTTAGTGTCGCTTTCTGCCTCCGGTACTCCCACCAAGGGACGTGGCCGCTCTCCACATGGCTTCAGCGAGCTGCGCTTCCCTCCACTTCTACAGTCTTCGGAGAAAATACATCCAGGACATCACGTTCCCAGCAGAAGACGCGCTAAGACGGAGCGTAAAAGGAACGAGGGGAACAAATCGCTTCCGTGGCATCCGTGCGGGTGTTTGGAGACATTGTGCCCAGCGAGATGCCTTTTGGAAGAACGCAGAGGTTTGGATTGTACGGGTCAGATGAGGTACCTGACCAGTGTGACACACTGGATGCGCTGAGCTGCGCTACACTCCCACTGCTCTGGTGTGGACAGCGTGCGCTCCTGCTGTAAAGAGAGAGAGAGAGGGAGAGAGAGAGGGGGGGGGGAGATGCGCTTGCTGTCCACTTCAGAGGCTTCCCATGCTGCAAAAATTCACATGACAATGGATGAACATAATATATAAGGCGCTCCAAACGCCCTCACAGTTGAGATGTGGATTGTGCAAAAAGGGCTCATCATGAAGATGACTCAAATTTGCACATTGTGGTTGTACATTATATGAAAGACCACTCTTGTTCTTTCTAGCATCATCCAAGAAGATGTCTGCCCCGCCCTCTGCCTTCCCCTGGTGGCCCCTGAGCAGCCATTTAGGGTTAAAGTGCCTGGCTCAGGAGCACACTGACAGATGCTGCTAAGGAGAGAGAAACACACCAACAACAAAAGTGTTAAATTTGCTATTTGTATGTCATTACTTTTACTCAAGAACATGTTTTATGTTTTATTGACATTGTCAAAACTACCCATTGCAGGGCATTTTTATGTTTGAGGGAGGAAAGGGAGAGCTTTGTCTTTACTGATTTAAACTGGAGACATCTGAGTCACAAGCCCACATCTCACATCCAGGCAGCTGCCAGCTTATCAGTGTTAGGAGCAGACTTCAGGTTGCAGTGGCTACATGCCCTCAAGGGCAGTAAAGTCAGTGCATTAATTAAATTCATCTGAATCAGTGAGGCAGTCTGTTTGGTTTATGTTCCTGACGTAACTTAATTATCCACCTTGGCACGCAGGTGTGACCACTACATGAATACATAAAAACAAGCCTGACAGGGATTTTCAGTAATCTGATTGTTAGTTGCAGTTCGGCTCCTGTTTCTGTCCTTGTGTGTGTGTGGTGTGTGTGTGTGTGTGTGTGGTGTGTGTGTAAAAGAAAGTGTGTGTGTGTGCTCAGATGTGTCCACAATATTGATTTGCATGAGCTACTACTGCTAATTGAATTGAGAGACTTGCGCAGCTGTGCTGTTTGTCTCTGGTGCTCTGACACACACACACACACACACACACACACACACACACACACACACACACACACAC